>ML404602.1:49436-71965 GCA_005239525.1 Nicotiana knightiana | reverse complement strand
CAACGGGTTCCACCAAAACCCTAGATTAAGAAAATTAGCTACTCATATTCATAAGAATCAATTCTAAAATAACTTGCATAATTGAACTACAAAATAATAAATAAAAGCTATAAAAATCAATGTTTGCTTCACTGAGTAGTAATTCACAGGTTTTTCTTCACTTCAATGGCTTCCTCCCTTCAAGTTATGTTTTTGGGTCTATTTATATGTTTGGGATAAACCCTAAACATGTAGTAGACTTCTATTCAAATCGGAAAACACTTAAAACCTTTAAAACTCGGAATTGACCGGACCCGGGACCCAGGCGTTAAGCACCAAACGCCCCATTATAGCCAGGCTAGGCCTGGATTTATGGGTCTAACGCCCCACTATAGCCAGGCTAGGCCTGGCTTTATGGGTCTAACGCCCCACTATAGTCAAGCTAGGCCTGGCTTTAAGGCCAAAACGCCCCACTATAGCCCGGGTTGCTCCTTTTCGACTCTTGAGCGTATTTTTGACGTATTTGCATCCATTTAGCTCGGCTTCCATCTCCAATTCACCTACACATGAAATAGACTCCATTATGCACATAAAAAGTGTATTTTTATCATTAACGCACATAAAATATAAGACACATAACGTGTTAAACCATGAATTCTAGCCACGCATCACTCGACCTCCATATGTTCCTATCAAGAGTCATGTCCTCGAAATTGCTTTTAAATTGGTTTTAAAATGATTAATTATGTGTTAATATTGACTTATCTAGCAAGTGCACGTTAGACGCCATCATGACCCCGAGATTGAGATTTCGGGTTGTGACAATATTTGTAGGAAAATATAAAAATATAAAACTTATAATTAGAATTATGATGAGAAAACTCGTACATACACACAACCAACTTCATAATAAATAACTAGTAATAAAAAAAGAATACTTAAAAAAAAATCAAGCGATAGCATAACAATATATATACTAATTAAATTTCTCATGTAGAAAATTTTAGTTAACAAAAAAAAAAAATAATTTCATAATAAAAAACAAAAGAATATAAAGATACTATTAAGATATTATACATCATATATGTGTTCTTTGATTTTGTATTATATTTATGTACACTATATTAAACAATAATTAATATTTATTAAAATAATTGTACTCCAATATATTAGACATAATTTTATAGCTCCGGTTCTTATGCGCTATTAGGTTTCTTATATGGAGAAAGCCGACAGCAAGCCTATTAAAACTTAGGGGTTAAAATCAAAGAAGGGGGAGGGAGATTTGGTAACTAATTGATGATGGAGGAGTTAAGTGAAGGAGTGAACAATATCAACATTAGCGGAGGAGACCTTCAGAAGAAGAATCGTATTCAGGTTTCTAATACCAAGAAACCCTTGTTCTTCTACGTCAATCTTGCCAAGGTAAAATTAATACCTTAGTTTTTCTATGTTAGACAGTGTTTGGTGAGTAATTCTTGTTTTGGGCAGAGGTATATGCAGCAGTACAATGACGTGGAACTTTCTGCTCTTGGGATGGGTACGTTTCCAAACTTCCTCCGTTGTTTCTTTTTATTTTTATATCCAAAATTAACCCTGTTTATGTATAATGACAATTTCTACTTGTGCGCGTTAAAACACAACTTCTACTTTAAAATCTAGTAAACAACATTAACTTTTAGTCCAACTGTTGGTCGCCCTTTTAAGGGGTCGTTTTGTTTGAATAGTTATGCTGAGATTAGTTTTGCTGTGATATTGCATAATTTGTAAGAAGAATATGTAAGTTATACAGGTGCTAATTACCTCACCCTCTATAAGGTATAAGTTATCCTGGTGTTAATTTTAATCGTGAAATAACTTATACCTGATTTGCTAACCAAACGAAGGATTAAGGTGATATTAAATTTTTATACCAGTACTATACCTTCTTATACCTCATACCAAATGACCCCAGAGTATTTTACATTTTTACTATATTCCTACAGAATTAGTCATGTCATTGTTATTTGAAAGATAGGCACAAGTCAAGACTTCAATGCAATTTGTAGATAGTTGTTGCTTAATTAACAACATCTGTGTACGTCTGCAGCTATTGCCACAGTTGTCTCAATTGCTGAAATTCTGAAGAGCAATGGGTTTGCTGTGGAGAAGAGTACGTCTTTCGATTCTTGCATTTCCTCGTCTTGTTTGGAGTCTTCTTGCAAAATTTAATCTAAAAGAAAAATGAAAAAAAAAACTCTTTTCTCTTAAAGTCGAAAATCTTTTTTGGCCTTGCTATTTATAAGATGCTGAAGCATAAACTATGGATGGTTCACAGAGATTATGACATCAACTGTTGATGTTTCGGACGGCTCCAGAGGGCGTCCCGTCTCCAAAGCCAAAGTAAGTTATGAAATATTCTTTTTACCTGTTATGTAGTATATCATATATGCAATTATTAAATTAAATTATATAAAATGCACCAGGCAGCAGGCACCTCTAAACATTTGGCCTTTGGCCACTAGATTAGGATATCACTACCGCAGGGTCCCGCTTCTATAATAGACTTTGAAACCACACTTCCCTTACGATAGTTGTAACCGTGTGTATGTAGAAATATGTCTTTGATGCTGTCATTTTGAAATGCCCGCTTGAACTGCTGTTTCATCTTCAAAGAGCATAGTTGGCTTGATGTGCGCATATGTAGCAGCGGGAGCAAGAAAAAACAAATAATCTCTTTCTTGTCCTCCTTTCCTACTTTTGTGTTTTTCCATTACTGTTGATGTATTAAGCCTAGTGGCGTGCTCTATGGCTTAGCATCACATGGATCATTTGTAAGCTCCACGCCTGAAAACAACTGACTTATGCTTCATATGAAGCATTGTCCATTATGTAAACTAACAATTTTGTTTATTAAACTCTATATGGCATAAAATATCTCTCATTGGTTGGTTTCAGATTGAGGTATTGCTGGGAAAGAGTGAAAAATTCGATGACTTGATGGCGGCTGCGGCAGAGAAGGAAATTGGAGATGGTGAGGAGCAGAGTTAAGAGCAAGCTCCTTTTTTTTCTATGAATATTTGGAGTCTGTTTTTTATTCAATGAAACGAACATCTGCAGTGAGCGCGATTTCCTAGAAAAGTTGTTTGTTTGAATTGTTAGGAGTATACCCTATCTGGTAAGATGAAGTGAAGTTTTGTTTGCTTGACAACTTTGGCCTTTTTGGTGAATATATATGGCTTGAGGACAATATGCTGAAAATTTAAATTTTGTTGCTTATATTTCTATGTATCCTTTAAACACTGATAGGGTTCCCATGGATACATACTGACAAGACTTGTAGGGTTTAACAAAGTCTATTGTTAAGTAAATGGTACTTTTGGTCAATAGACTGACTAGGAAGTCGGATCCTAGCACCAGTTGGATACTGTAGGTTTTTATACCTCAGTGAATGTTGTTGAAGTCCTGGACTGAGATGACAGAAGATTCAGCAATTAAGATTTGTAATGCTTGAATTGCAATTGTGGAGTATATTGTGAACCTTGGATTTATCATGTGGTTGTTCCATCTAAACAAAGACAAAGCTGAGCCTGGGTATATATATAAGTTTTAGTTCAAAAACGAGATCATCTTATGAAAATACATATATGGATATAGTTTCTTATTAGTATGTATGTTTCTCTACAAGTGTTGACACTTTCTTATTAGTAAGTATGTTTTTCATCAGCCGTGATGTGATGTACAAAGATCACATATTTACCTTATTTACGTATCATGTTCATATATAGCACATGAAAGAAATCCCAGAAGCAGGGACCAATCTGGTGCAACTCTCGTCCAGTATGCTCACAAGAACAATTGCAGGGAGCATGTTCTGGTATTGTTTTGTTTTCCATTGATAGGCCCAGACCAGCCTGGAAATGCGTCCTGGTGAGCTTCTGCCTCAAAGGGCGGGGCTTTTGCATCCGTACCCACTTTTTATGCCACGTTAACTTATACTCGCTTTGTAAAAAAAATTGCATCCGTACCCGCTTTTGCGCATAACTTCAGCATGCGGGGCTGAAGTAGCAAAGGCAATCACCCAAAACTTCAGCATTCTAGAAGACGGGCCTGAAGTATCAGATCTAGAGCTGAAGTTGTTGTCATTGTAACTGGGGAACTTCAGCATACGGGGCTCTGAAGTTCTCCAGTTATAAAAACAAAAACTTCAGCATACGTGGCTGAAGTTCTTCAGTTATAAAAACAAAAACTTCAGCATAGGGGCTGAAGTTCCCCCAGTTACACTGGGGAACTTCAGCTCTAGAGCTCAAGTTTTGTCTTTGTAACTGGGGAACTTCAGCATACGGGGCTGAAGTTCCCCAGTTATAAAGACAAAAACTTCAGCATACGGGGCTGAAGTTCCCCCAGTTACACTGGGGAACTTCAGCTCTAGAGCTCAAGTTTTGTCTTTGTAACTGGGGAACTTCAGCATACGGGGCTGAAGTTCCCCAGTTATAAAGACAAAAACTTCAGCATACGGGGCTGAAGTTCCCCAGTTTACAAAGACAAAACTTCAGCTCTAGAGCTGAAGTTCTCTAGAGCTGAAGTTTTGTCTTTGTAATTGTCTTTATAACTTGGGAACTTCAGCTCTAAAGCTGAAGTTTGTAACTGGGAAACTTCAGCTCTAGAGCTGAAGTTTTGTCTTTGTAACTGGGGAACTTCAGCATACGGGGCTGAAGTTCCCCAGTTATAAAGACAAAAACTTCAGCATACTGGGCTGAAGTTCCCCAGTTTACAAAGATAAAACTTCAGCTCTGCAGTTTTGTCTTTATAACTTGGGAACTTCAGCTCTAAAGCTGAAGTTTGTAACTGGGAAACTTCAGCTCTAGAGCTGAAGTTGTCTTTTTAACTGGGGAATTTCAGTCCCGTATGTTGAAGTTTTGTCTTTATAACTGGCGAACTTCAGCTTAACTGGTGAACTTCAGCTCAGCGAGGGAAAGGGAGCAGAAGTTATTTAAAAAGTGGGTACAAGTTAAAAGTTTTAAAAAAAAACGGGTATAAGTTAAATGGGGGCGACCAAATAGGGTGCCTCGCGCAATTTTTACCAAGGGGCAGAGCAGAGCTACTGATCCAATTTTCTAATTTCTCCCTCATAACCACTTCTTTTTAGCCCTTCCTTATTATATATATATATATATATATATATATATATATATATATATATATATATATATATATATATATATATATATATATATATATATATATATATATATATATATATATATATACTAGTCTCTGTACACGTGTGTTGCATGTGTATTCTAAATTATTTTTATAGATTTTGAATGATCATTCTGAGATTATTATAACATGTTTTTGAATAACAAATAAATCAAAGGATTTCTTATAGCTGATGAAATTAGATAATTTGTTACTAATATTTAATAAAATACAATTAATAAGGTAGAAATAAGATTAACCTCCAATTAATTAATAAAATAAGGATAAAAGGTTTACAAAGAAGAGAGGAAAGATAAATACATTACCTGGCATAGGAGAGATATCACATCACCTCTCTATGGATCAATACTCTATATATGTACAACACATTAAAGCATTTTATGTCAACACATATTCAATAATTGTTGGAGTATATCTTGTCAACATGATCAAACTTATAAGTTGGTAAGAAATTATGGCTGACTCCCCTAGCTCGCTTTTAAATATTGTACTTCTTTCTGCCCTTGTAATAAATAGGATGCATCAGTACATATTACTCTTAATAAACATTAACGATAGGAATTTGCTTTTAATGAGAGTGAAGAAAAACAATATTGGCAAGGAAAGCTAATTAATGCATATTGTCCAAGCACCTTCTGAAAAAAAAAAAGAGAACTTTAATGCAAATACATGAAATCAAATATGAAGTTTTGTACCTTTAGAAGGAATTAACAATAGACATTAGACTATCATCTGAAGAGCCAGACAACTAGTAAAGGAGTTGTTTAAAAATCATTCAATCCTTTTGTACTCTTTCTAAAACAAATGCAATTACCTAGCAAATTGAGACACAAGAAGTACAATTTATATTCTATGAAATACTAATTTTATCTATTAGTCAATTCAGAAATATTTTTTTTATAAGTTTTGTCAAAAAAATGAGATGAAATCTTTCAATTAAAAAAATTTCAGTTAATGCTACATATTGATGAATGTGAAATATCATTATTAGATTTAGAGCCTGGATGAATTGTGTCTTTCATAATTATGATTTTCTTACTAAATAAAAAAATATAAAAAGATTTTTATATAAGATTGTCACTTTTAGACGTAATATATGTATACATGATTTTACTACATAGTAATTCTCTTAGAGGGTGTTTGGCAAAGCATATAAGCCGGTCAAACTAGCTTATAAGCACTTTTCGACTTATCTACGCGTTTGATAATACCAACAGTGTTTACAAGTCAAGTGCTTATAAGTCAAAATAAATCATAATTCATAAGTTGCTCATCCCCTACTTATGACTTTTAAACTTATAAGCACTTTTAGTTTGATCAAAATTTTTACTGTTTTATCCATATTATTATTATATAATTCTGAAATACATTTATCTTAATAACTCTTAACTATATTCTTCACTTTCACTCCGTCATCTTTTCCCGGGCTTATTTCTCAGAAATAATGTCCACCATCATGAACAACAAAAATGTCACGACCCAAAATCCGCTAGTTGCGATAACACCTAAACCAACCCGCTAGGTAAGCCGACTAATAACTGTCCAATTTCAATAATAGTGATAAGACAATCAAACAAAGGAATTTTCTATATCTTAAACCTTTCTTAAGGACTGGTAGTACAAATCATGAACTTCTAATCATAGAATTTACAAAGCTGATATGAAGTAAATACATCTTCTGTTTGAAAAGTACATAAACAGAGTTTTTATAAATCTAAGGCTATCATGAACAAGAGGCAGCTACAACAGGAATGCAGGTAGATCTTCAAATCCGGCAACCATCGAGCACAACAACGACAACAGCCAACATCTGCACGCGATGTGCAGAAGTGTAGTATTAGTAAAATCGACCCCATGTACTGAGTAAGTAACAAACTTAACCTTAGGTTGAAAGCAGTGACGAGCTGGAACATAGGTCGAGTCCAACACCAATAACCAATAGCATTTCATAACAACGTAGAGAATATAAACAAGAAAGTACTCAGCGATAAAAATGCTTAGCTTTTTCACAGTTTTTCGAAAATAGTTCCACTTTTTAAGAATACCAGTGAAAACTCAAATCCTTTACCGAAATCTTTGTAAAATATGAGATAATTTGAAAACCATAAATTTTTCCAAAAATCCTTTCCACAATAAATTAGATGTTTCATTTTTTTTCCAGTTAGCAAGTATGAAATACCTCTCTATGCCCACATATCGATGTGTGTAAAAATTCATGAACGACGTGATACCGTACAACATGAGAAAAATACATCTCTATGCCTGTATGTCATGTGTGCATGCCAATGCCATGTATCTCAAAGATGAATCACGTACTCACACTCTTAGAGTACTCAATCTCACACTTTTCACTCATCATGCTCAACCACTCAGTACCGTATATGGCCCTTGCGGCCCAGGAAAATCCATCCCAGAACATATACAACACTGACTATAAGTCACCCAGTACCGAGGAAAAAGGGAAATCCAACACTGTGGAGAAATCCATTTCCAGGTATCAAGTATTTCGGACAAATCCATGTCTAGGAAAATTCATCCCTCAATAATATCATCCGCGCTCACTGGGGGTGTGTACAAACTGCAAAGGGGCTCATACAGACCAAACGCTATCATAATCATCAATATAACCGCTGCGGCGTGCAACCCCATCCCATAACAGTCACTCACAAACAGGCTCTCAGCCTCTCTCAATCATCACTCTCTCCAGTCTCACTCACGAGCTCACAATGTCATGAAACTAGCCCGACAATAATGGTATGATGTATCAATACACAACAACTGAGACTGAGATATGATATGAATGCATGAATATAACTGAGTACGAAATATAAATAAAATCAGTGAGATGACAGTCAAAAGCGACCACTATGGGTCCTAACAATATCAGCATAAGGCCTAAATAGGATAGCTATCATGATTCACAGTTCAGTTACTTAATCACGTGGTAAAAACATAGATATCAACAAAATAGGGCCACTAAAAAAATGCCATGAAAACAAAGGATCCGTCACCTAGCCTATGCGTCACCTCATCATCAATTACATAGCATGTAACTCGGGGTTTTATACCCTCAGCACTAAGCTTAGAAGAGTTACTTACCTCGAACAAACTAATTCCAATACCGATCAAGCCAAGCGATGCTCCAAAAATGCCATCCCGCGCAGCCCAAAATCGGTCAAAAAACTCACCCCGAGCCCACGCCTCGGAACCCGACAAAACTCATAAAATCCGACAACCCATTCAACTACGAGTACAACCACACTAGTTTCACTCAAATTCGACTCCGACGTATTCAAAACTCAAAAATTCATTTTATGAAATTTTAGACAAAACCCTCAAATTGCATTTTGACATCATCAATCAAATGCTAAAAACGAAGATGGATTCATGAAATATAACCAAATTCAAGTATAGAACACTTTCCCCAATTTATATGGTGAAAATATCCTCCCAGATCTGAGCTCCCCAACTCAAAATATGACCAAATGAACAAACTTTCGATATTAAGTACTTTTGTCCCTCTGTTCTACCTCGTTTTACGTGCCAAATAATCCCAAAAGTTGCTTTTGATTCCTCAAGTGGATTTCTTGTGAAATTTCAGTCAAGATAGACTTTTGAATCACTCCATTTGACCTTACAATGAAAGAGATATGTTGGTTTCAATATTTGGAAATAATGCAGATTTTTAAATACGAAGTCAGTGGCAATTTCATAATTAATCTGAAATATCTAGCAACCTAATTCTTAGTAAAATGATCATAAAATCCTCATACGATGTCCAAATTCGATGATTCTTTTTGCTACAGATCCGTAATTACGATAAGGATCTAATGATTCAACTAAAACAGAAATCGGAGCTCATTTGTTCAATGTGGTACCATTTATGCTTGAAGAAACGACGTCAAAACATAAGAAAAACAAGCGCAACACAACCAAATTCTATCCAAAACTCACCCAAGCCCCTCAGGACCCCGTACGAACATACCAATAAGTCCCATAACATAAAACGGACTTACTCGAGGCCTCAGATCACGTATAACAACATCGAAACGATGAAATAAATCTCAAATCAAACTTAATGAACTTTCAAACTTTTGACATCCAAAAACTCGGGCCGAAAAATATTAAATCAACTCGGAATGAACTCAAATTTTTCACACAAGTCCTAATACATCATATGAAGCTACTCTTGCCCCCAAACTAGCGAGCGAAGTGCAAATACTCGAAACGACTTTTCGGGTCGTTACATTCTCCCCCACTTAAACATAGTTCATCCTCGAACGTGCCAAGAGTTGTTCCCAAGGCCATCAAACCGCCGTATAATCTTACCATGTACATACTCGGGGCTGATCCCACGTCACTCTATTTTAACTAGGCCCGACCACACCAACAACTGAATATCATTACTCTATCCCTAGTCTGTAAACCATAGTATTCAATTTCCAACATCCGGAATTACTACAAGACCCAAACTTCGCATATACACACTGTATAAGTCTAAACAAGTTGTATCAAGCCATAACCATGACCCATGACACAATCACATGATATACCACACAACTCAAATACTCATAGCAATAACTTCCGATCACAATAGCTGCTCGGTAACCAAGTCGACACCGGTAATAAACCTTATATGAACTAAAATCTTGTTATGAACCTTTGTACACTGCCAATGATGAAAGAAACACGCAGAAACTCATAACCACTTATCAGACCAAAAAGTCATGGAACTCTCCCTCCTTCAACAAGAAATATAGTCGATTTCTAAGCCGACTTCCGATATTATCCTTCCAACTATGTTGTAATCAATTACGATGGTATCCATTATAGGTCCAATGACCTCATCTCATCTAACACAATCATTCTAGTGACATTCCACATCAACACAATCTAAATCCACAACCCGAGCAATCCGTGCACCAATAAGAAACAATCCAAATGTACTCAAATCATGAAAAAATGACTCAAACGAGAGAACTGTCCCGCAAGCTTAACAAGTACTGCCACAATAAAATAATGAAAATCAATTACACCGCGTAGGGAAATCATACGAATCTACCACAAAGGTTCATACCTCAACATAATTTCGCTGCAATGCGTGCCCCATCCAAACATTGATCCATGGCATATACCTCAAGCCACCCTGCTCAAAATCAATAACCACGCGCAATTCGACATCAAGTACTCAAAGTGAATTACCATAACCACGGAGAGGCAAATGACACAGTTCCATACAAACCTCGAAAGAATATAACCAATACTCCATCAATCATGCAATACTCAAATACTCATGTCGCTCAAATTCCGTTATAAGGCCCCAATAGTACCGCACCATGTGTGCTTATAACCCACAATTCACAACTCCTCATAGCATAGAAGAGTAACCCACAAATCATTTCAGAACACGAATAAGCTCAACAATAACCGAATGGAAAATCCCTCAGCAATAGTAGTATGAAGCCAACCAATCCGACTCGGTGTAGAATACACATCCTAATTGGGCCTATCAATGGACCCCAAATCAGCTCTAGTCACCCACAAATAGATAAATGACCCCCTGATGTTCCACAATGACTGAATCATAACACATACTATCATCTGGCTAGCGTCGACCACGACTTCACAGTCCACAACCATGATACAATCTACTCCTGAGAACTCCTAGTCTCCACATCCATAGAACACACGAATCACCATATCTGATCCCATCTCCACCGCCCGAATGTCTAACACATCTCTCATACACGATCATCCCACGAGGAATACTTCTATAATTATTCTGTGCCACATAGAAAAATTTGAATATCAGTAGTCGATCAACCAGGAGTGCCGCAATACCAATGAAGTATCCATAAATCAAAACACATTACCCCTTCTGAAATGTATACTTTCTTCCAGCCATACCAAATAATAATATCATTCACCTAGTTATCTGAAACCGTCCATGCTGCCTAAGAATACACCGTGACCTTGCTCATGCAAATCTCAATCCCCCACAACACACAACATATACCATGCCATCGTAATGGAAAGTACGAAAATCTCATAATCCACTCCGAGTCACAGTAAACTACATACTCAACCAGTTAGAAACCTTCCATTTGATCTCATCCAGGAGAAAATCCCTATTCGCAACATGTTCCACACACCGGTAGGAAATATACACCTCGAACAATGGTAGTAACCATTGGAAAGTCTTCGAAACTCATTTGCACATAATCAAGCCATCAGAACTAAATCTCTCTATCTCAACCAAACTGCATGCTGCCAAAACCCAAGAGCATTGCCACAAAGCATCTATAGAAACCCACCACATCATAAGCACCCAAAGAACCAATTATATCCATTACTGTGTTGATCCAACCTACTAACAAGTTGTCCTAATTCTTTGAGTCCTTCCCAAATTGCCTTTCAAATTGATACTTCTCCTTGCTAGAATACTACGATCTTTAACCAAATGTGTCCCACAAACTCTAGCATAGAACCACACCGCCCTAAGGCTCATAAGCCGCTGAATTCCCTCTTAAGCACCCCAAAAGTACCACAACTAAGATACCCACTTTGAAGAGACCTTCTGTGAATCTAAAGTCGCTTCTTTCCCTTTTCCTGATACTGAAATATAGAATCCATAATGATATAGAAATGCCACAAGTCTTGACACCCTCCAATACAAATCTCAATTTCTAGCCAAATACACATCCTAAAGATTTCCAATTGTTACATATAAATCTTGAATCCGTTAGAACCATTCTCGAGATTCATCCACTCTACTCAAATCTCAATTAAACTGATCAAACATATCGAATGACCTGTGCCCCATTTGCACAACAACACCCTAAGAAGTAATCCACACTTCTAAGCAACCGAGTGAATTTCCTACTCCATGCATACTACAATCTTTACGGATAACAACTCAATCATTCAGTGTTTCCCAAATACCCAGAAACATAATACAACCCGTATCCTGAAATTCCTTTACTCGAGTCCTCCTCGAACTCAACCTCTGCCAGTCATAACTGATTCACCAGTATACCTCAAACTGAAACCAATACAGCACATAACCATGCAATCAACTTATCCATAGTAGACTCCCTCACTTGGCTCCAAGCCATAGACCAAAGCACATAATAACTCACAATGCCCATACTCTGTTGCTGCAAAAATCTCGCACTGAACTTCAATTAGATTATTCATAAGTTCATGTAACACAAACCATCTAATATCTCAAATCATCTGTAAATCTCGCATTCATAGCTCATAATAACCTAGCCAACTTCTACAAGCGATCCATACTCAAATTGCTCTATATCTAATTCATTGGTAAAAGAGAACTCGCTACAAAACAACATAGGGATCACTCAAACCTCAGGACACCCCGCAGGAGATAACCCACCTGCTTCGCCTCAAACTAACATCTCTTTATACCCTTCCACAGTCATAACTATTACGCAATCACTTAATCTTTCTGAGTCTGAACTCATATCACGACATGAAAATAAACTTCACTACTCAACTGAACAACATGAAAGGATCCTTCAACACACCCATAAGGCGAGACTATATGTCAAATCAAGAAAGAAATCAAGCACCAAATTTACATCTCAATCAAGCTATTTTGGTCACATTCGAACGATCTGAATACTTTCTGCATTCACATCATACTCGTCACTTAGTCATACAATCACAAATCCCACTAATAGGGACACCACCAGACATATAAGTCCCAAAAGCACGTGCTCACACAATCGAAATCTCCGTGCTCAAGCTAAGTCAAAACCCGGCCTCAAGTCCTTCAGATTGGCCCATTATCAGCACGCCAAAATCATACTTCGCACCTCAACTATGGAATCACAAGCCGTCAATGCACAACTGATACCGAGAGCTACCATGCGCATACGAATGCATGGAAGGAATTCAAAGAGTTACGCTTCAAGATTAATCTCCGCTATAAGGAAAGAAAGATAGGATGTATATCCTAAATGTCCTGTAGCCTCTCGAAGAAGGGTATGGATGTCATCATATCGATCCGCAAGACTCTACTACACACTTGCTCATGACTTGTAGAACCTACGAACCTAAAGCTCTGATACCAATCTGTCACGACCCAAAATTCGCTACTCGAGATGGCACCTAACCCGACCTGCTAAGTAAGCCAACTAATAACTGTCCAATTTCAATAATAGTGATAAGACAATCAAACAAAGAAATTTTTTAAATCTTAAACCTTTCCCAAGGACTGGTAGTACAAATCACGAGCTTCTAAAAATATATTTTACAAAGCTGATATGAAGTAAATACATCTTCTATTTGAAACGTACATAAACAGAGTTTTTATAAATCTAAGGCTATCATGAACAAGAGGCAGCTACAACAGAAATGCAGGTACATCTTCAAATCCGGCAACCATCGAGCACAACAACGACAACAGCCAACATCTGCACGCAATGTGCATAAGTGTAGTATTAGTAAAATCGACCCCATGTACTGAGTAAGTAACAAACTTAACCTTAGGTTGAAAGAAGTGACGAGCTGGAACATAGGTCGAGTCCAACACCAATAACCAATAGCAGTTCATAACAACGTAGAGAATATAAACAAGAAAGTACTCAGCGATAAAAATGCTTAGCTTTTTCACAGTTTTCTGAAAATAGTTCCACTTTTTTAGAATACCAGTGAAAACTCAAATCCTTTACCGAAATCTTTGTAAAATATGAGATAATTTGAAAACCATAAATTTTTCCAAAAATCCTTTCCACAATAAATTAGATGTTTCATTTTTTTTTCCAGTTAGTAAGTATGAAATACCTCTCTATGCCCACATATCGATGTGTGTAAGAATTCATGAACGACGTGATACCGTACAACATGAGAAAAATGCATCTCTATGCCTGTATGTCATGTGTGCATGCCAATTCCATGTATCTCAAAGATGAATCACGTACTCACACTCTTAGAGTACTCAATCTTACTGACTCACACTTTCCAATAGAATAAGAGGGATGGTGTGTGTTACAGGTGCAACAAGTAGAAATGATAGGTAATGTGTGAGTGGCCTTTACTTCAGAGCTTGTAGTGTTCTTCTTCAGACAATTTGGGCACATGATGTACAATCCATATTTCACTCTACCAATCACCAGAGGCCTCTTCATTGAAGGGACCTGGAGTATGCAACAATGTTTGAAAAAGGCAACAAGAAAGTTGAGATGAGAGGCCAAAGAATGAACAGAGATCAAATTGTATCTAAAAAAGAGAACAAACATCACTTTATCTATAATGATCTTAGGAGTGATTATCATACTACCAATTTCTGTCACCTTTACCTTGTAGCCATTCAGAAGTATAACTAATAGGGAATAAGGTAACGTTATTATGTTGGTTAGTAGGGATTTGTTAAAAGTCATGTTGTTTGATGCCCCTAAATCTATAATTCATGAGTCAGCTTTGTTCTTGAAACATTCACATGACAATTTACCAAAGTCAATTGAGGAAGTGCAAGCTATCATACCTGCAAAGTTTGATGCTCCTGATGCAACACTGGTACCAGTTATGCAATCTCTTCCTCCTCATATTTGAAACTGCTGCAGTAGGCTCACCAACTGGCTGTATTCCTCTTTGTGAGACTTACACTTTGAGCATTATCATGACTAGCACATTTCTCAATCTCAGCAGGTTGAGTATCAGTGGTTGCTACATGTGCAGTGGCTACTGTGTTATTTCCTCTATTGAACTTGTTATTGTGATTGTTGTTGGAATTGTAGTTGTAGTTGAAATTTTTCTTAGGATTCTGATTGAAACTGCTTTGATTTATGTTATGATTCTGATTCTGACTAAAACTCTGTGGGTATCCATGAAGTTTGTAACATTTCTCTTTGGTGTGCCCTGGTCTCTTACAATAATCACAGAAAGGCCTGGTCCTGTTGTTGTGATTATTACTGGGAGAATAGTTTGTTCTGAATGTCCCAGGACTGATTGTGCCAAAATTCAAAGATGATGACTCCAGAGCCAAATGACCATTTTGCTTAATTTCTCTCTGCCTCTCATGTTGAATCAGCAAAGAAAAAGATTGGGCAATTGATGGAAGAGGATTCATCATCAATATACTGCCTCGAACTACAGTGTACGTCTCATTCAATCCCATAAGGAATTGTGTCAACCTCCTATCTGCTCAGCTTTATGCATGCTCTCCTTAGCTCCATATGTGCAGTTACAAGTGCAATGAGATTTGGAAATCAAAGTGTTGAGTTCCTCCCATAACTTTTTCATTTTTGTGTAATAACTAGTGATATCAAGGGCTCCTTGGGATAGATCATTGATTTCCTTCTGAATCTGGTATAGTTTTGTTCCATTTGTCTGATCATATCGATCCTCAAGTTCTCTACACAGTTTGAATACTTCTGCTACATATATAACACTATCTGCAATTTCCTTAGCTAAGGAGTTTAGGATCTACGAGGTGACCATATCATCACATCTTTCCCATAGGCAAAATTTTGATGAATCTAGATCTGGTCTCTTGCATTCTCCATTGATGAATCCTAACTTATTCTTCACATATAATGCTCGCATTGCGCCTCTTCTCATGGTCGATATCCAAAGCCATCAAATGGAACAAGGACTAAAGTTGCTCCGAGATTGTTAGATGGATGCATATACAAGGGACTACTCATATCAACACTTGATTGATTAGGAGATTCAGTCATAGGCGGTGTAGATTGATTATCGTCTTCGACAATGTTCATCTCGTACAATACAAAATCTCTAAGCGATTACAGATTCAGAAGCAACAATTTCTAATCAATTACAGATTCAGAAGCAAATCATAACTTCATCGATGGATAGATGAGCTTGCATGTGTGCGATCTAATTGAAATCGGCACTGACAGAGACATAATTAATAGGTCCTGTGAAGCGAGTCCAAATTGGTGCTCCTAGCTTTGATACCATATCGAAACTCTCAATGAAACAGTAACTCAAAGCTCAATTGAGCTTCAATGGTGAGAGGATCTGAACCTCTACGCCATGAGAGGTCACGGTGAGGAAGATGGAAAAGAGAGAAAGAAGAACCTTCCAGAATTTCTCAATTCATTACTATCGAAAAATATGAGTGGAAACTCCACTATATACAATTGAAAGTTCAGCTAGGAAAAGAGCTAATGAAAATGAAAGTCGGCTAACTAACTAATTTGTACATCTGGCATTTTTAACTAACTAATGACTCCACTAACTCCTAATTAACTGATTAACTAACTAACATACATAATTAATCTTAACAGAACACTTTCCCCAATTCATATGGTGAAAATCTCCTCCAAAAATTATCCAAATCCGAGCTCCCCAGCTCAAAATATGACCAAATGAACAAACCTTCGATATTAAGTACTTTTGACCAGCTGTTTTGCCTCGTTTTATGTGCCAATTAATCCCAAAACTTGCTTTTGATGCATCCAGTGGATTCTTTATGAAATTTCAGTCAAGATAGGCCTTTGAATAACTCCATTTGACCTTATAATGAAGGAGATATGTTGGTTTCAATATTTGGAAATAGTGCATATTTTTAAATACGAAGTCTGTGGTAATTTCGTAATTAATCTGAAAAATCTGGCAACCCAATTCTTAGTAAAATGACCATAAAATCCTTATACAATGTCCAAATTTGACGATTATTTTTGCTACAAATCCGTAATTACGATACGGATCTAATGATTTAATTAAAACAGAAATCGGATGTCATTTGTTCAATGTGGTACCATTTATGCTTGAAGAAACGATGTCGAAACATAAGAAAAACGAGCCCAACACAACCCAATTCTATCCAAAACTCACTTGAGCCCCTCGGGACCTTGTACGAATATATACCAACAAGTCCCATAACATAAAACGGACTTACTCGAGGCCTCAAATCACGCATAACAACATCGAAACATTGAAACACATCTCAAATCAAACTTAATGAATTTTCGACTTCCAAAAACTTAGGCCGAAACATACCAAATCAACTCGGAATGAACTCAAATTTTGCACACAAGTCCTAACACATCATACGGAGCTACTTGTGCCCCCAAACTATCAAGCGAAGTGCAAAAAATCAAAAATACCGTTCGGATCGTTACAAAAAAGCTCTTTACCGCCAACATAAATCAATCAAGTTAATTTGAGTTAGAAAATTTTTATCTTCTATAAATCGATTTTCTTCATCTCTTTGAAAACGTGGTTGTTTTGCATCATTCAAAATTCTATTGTTAAATATGAGCTAAATTAAATCTTTTTAATTGCATTGTGATGGTAATGAAAATTGACGATGTAATAAAGATCTTCTTATTGTATGTATACGGCTAAAGTCGGAAAGCCCAATTTTACGATCATTACGACGCTCAGAAGGCTCGAAGGTTTGAGCTTCGGTATCGATGGGGAATATCGAGGGTTCTCGACCCCGAAGTATTATATATCGAGGACCATCACGGAAAGGCGGGAAACTCCCAAAAGGCACGTGATTAAGCTAACAAAGTACACAAAATAGTACAAGCCCGTACCATGGCATTAAATGGTTGTACCAGCCATCTCTCTTTTGTAATAATTATACGTGTACTATGTTGGGATTCCCCCTCATATATAAAGGGGACCCTTGTCACTTTGTAAGACACATGATATTCAATACAAGAACAAGAACATCATTGATTAATTGTCTTTCATTTATTGTGTTCATTAGTTGTTCTTTATTTATTACTCGTTATTAATCACAAATAGTCCATCTTCGAGGCCTTCAATACTATTATATCATTCTCGACATCTCTTCGTCTAGCTCCTGAACTCGACCTCGAGGCCTGTTCCGACCGACCTCGAGACCCCGTCTCTCCGCTGCTTGGTTTGCATAATCTCGTTACCTTTTGCTCTTATTTCGTTTTCTCACTTTCACTTAGAATCTACTGCCTAAAAAACTGGTATTAAAATAGATCACGTATTTTTAGAACCACAAAATCAAATATAATTGCAATTACCATTTTTAAGGTAAACAGTTTGGCGCCCACCGTGGGGCTAAAAATATTAGTGATTGTTTTAGTGCTGGTTTTCTAAAAACACAAGTTATTCTTTACACTTTTTCTTGTCCAAGAATCTTCAATTTCAGGTCAGAAAATGTCTTACTCAGTAAACGCACATGAAACAACAATCTTGAGGACCACGGAGAGAAAAGCGTAGTTGCTTCAGGTACCGGTGTGCCACCGCAAAACCCAGAAGGGGAACCAATACAAATCCCCGTTGATGAAGGCTCACGCAATACTCGACATGTCGATGTAAGCTCTCATACAGACGGAAGTGTGCGCGAGGGAGACCAACATGAAGAACAGAGGGCCCCTTCTCAAACGGAAAGAGAAGTTAGCCTTCACGTCATTTTTGAGATGTTGCAAGCACAATAAGTGGCTATTTCTCAGCTACAAAGCCATCAAAAAACTCCAAGCACAGCGCCACCGGAAATGGGTCCTCGAGGTGAACAGGTACCGGAGAGGTCGAGCAACAACGGATCAACGGCCAAACCCGCTATTATGAAGATGCTCGAGGACCTCACAAAGAGGATTGAATCATGCAAAAAGAAGATAGAAGCCAACGACAAAGAGGCGGAGACCTATAACTCGAGGGTCGATCAAATCCTGGGCGCACCACCGATTCGAAGAAGTTCGTGCAAAAGCCATTCCCATCAAGCGCAGCTCCGAAGCCCATCCCGAAGAAATTCAGAATGCCTGATCTCCCAAAGTACAATGGAACCTCGAACCCCAATGAGCACATTACTGCTTACACTTGTGCCGTGAAAGGGAACGACTTAAACTATGACGAGATTGAATCCGTCTTGTTGAAAGAATTTGGAGAAACACTGTCCAAAGGAGCCATGATGTGGCATCATAATCTACCCTCGAATTCGATAGACTCGTTTACCAGTATGGCAGACTCCTTGTGAAGGCACATGCTGGTGCCATCAAGGTCGCTACAAGGAAATCTGATGTCTTCAAAATCAAGCAAAGAGAGAATGAGATGCTAAGGGAGTTCATATCCCACTTCCAGCTGGAACGAATGGAATTGCCACCGGTCTCCGATGATTGGGCAGTACAAGCCTTTGCTCAGGGCTTGAATGAATGAAGCTCGATAGCTTCGAAGCAGTTGAAGCAAAACTTGATCTAGTATCCTGACATAGTTTGGGCGGATGTACACAACAGGTATCAGTCAAAGATTAAAGTCGAGGATGACCAATTGGAGGCTCCCTCGGGCTCAGTGTACCCCAACAGGCTCTTAGCAAAGAATCGACGCTCCCAGAAAGAGATTTGAGGCCAAGCAAAGAAAGGTATCAACCATACATAGAAAATCGGAGAAATATCCCGAGGCGTAACATACCTCGAAGTGACCAAAAGATGGACCAACGACAGAATCCTCGGGGACTCATGAACAAAGCAGGGTTCGATAGGAATACCCCGGCTATCTGAGTACAACTTCAACATTGATGTTTCAGACATCGTATCGGCTATAAGTAAAATCAGGGACACCAGGTGGCCAAGACCCGTGCTATCAGATCCTTCGCAGAGGGACCCCAACTTGATATGCGAATATCACGGTACGCACGACCATAGGACCGAGGACTGCAGAAAGCTCCGAGAAGAGGTGGCCCAACTGATTAGCAAATGGAACCTTAGAGAGTCCCTCAGCGACCGAGCCAAAAACCAATTTCGGGAAAGAGAGGCAAACAATAAAAATGAAACAGAAGAACCACGACATGTCATCCACATGATTATTTGTGGAGTCGACGTCCCTCAGGGACCCATTTTTAAGAGAATGGAAGTATCCATCACTAGGGAAAAGCGAACTCGGAGCTACATACCTGGAGACGCCNGCTCTCATACAGACGGAAGTGTGCGCGAGGGAGACCAACATGAAGAACAGAGGGCCCCTTCTCAAACGGAAAGAGAAGTTAGCCTTCACGTCATTTTTGAGATGTTGCAAGCACAATAAGTGGCTATTTCTCAGCTACAAAGCCATCAAAAAACTCCAAGCACAGCGCCACCGGAAATGGGTCCTCGAGGTGAACAGGTACCGGAGAGGTCGAGCAACAACGGATCAACGGCCAAACCCGCTATTATGAAGATGCTCGAGGACCTCACAAAGAGGATTGAATCATGCAAAAAGAAGATAGAAGCCAACGACAAAGAGGCGGAGACCTATAACTCGAGGGTCGATCAAATCCTGGGCGCACCACCGATTCGAAGAAGTTCGTGCAAAAGCCATTCCCATCAAGCGCAGCTCCGAAGCCCATCCCGAAGAAATTCAGAATGCCTGATCTCCCAAAGTACAATGGAACCTCGAACCCCAATGAGCACATTACTGCTTACACTTGTGCCGTGAAAGGGAACGACTTAAACTATGACGAGATTGAATCCGTCTTGTTGAAAGAATTTGGAGAAACACTGTCCAAAGGAGCCATGATGTGGCATCATAATCTACCCTCGAATTCGATAGACTCGTTTACCAGTATGGCAGACTCCTTGTGAAGGCACATGCTGGTGCCATCAAGGTCGCTACAAGGAAATCTGATGTCTTCAAAATCAAGCAAAGAGAGAATGAGATGCTAAGGGAGTTCATATCCCACTTCCAGCTGGAACGAATGGAATTGCCACCGGTCTCCGATGATTGGGCAGTACAAGCCTTTGCTCAGGGCTTGAATGAATGAAGCTCGATAGCTTCGAAGCAGTTGAAGCAAAACTTGATCTAGTATCCTGACATAGTTTGGGCGGATGTACACAACAGGTATCAGTCAAAGATTAAAGTCGAGGATGACCAATTGGAGGCTCCCTCGGGCTCAGTGTACCCCAACAGGCTCTTAGCAAAGAATCGACGCTCCCAGAAAGAGATTTGAGGCCAAGCAAAGAAAGGTATCAACCATACATAGAAAATCGGAGAAATATCCCGAGGCGTAACATACCTCGAAGTGACCAAAAGATGGACCAACGACAGAATCCTCGGGGACTCATGAACAAAGCAGGGTTCGATAGGAATACCCCGGCTATCTGAGTACAACTTCAACATTGATGTTTCAGACATCGTATCGGCTATAAGTAAAATCAGGGACACCAGGTGGCCAAGACCCGTGCTATCAGATCCTTCGCAGAGGGACCCCAACTTGATATGCGAATATCACGGTACGCACGACCATAGGACCGAGGACTGCAGAAAGCTCCGAGAAGAGGTGGCCCAACTGATTAGCAAATGGAACCTTAGAGAGTCCCTCAGCGACCGAGCCAAAAACCAATTTCGGGAAAGAGAGGCAAACAATAAAAATGAAACAGAAGAACCACGACATGTCATCCACATGATTATTTGTGGAGTCGACGTCCCTCAGGGACCCATTTTTAAGAGAATGGAAGTATCCATCACTAGGGAAAAGCGAACTCGGAGCTACATACCTGGAGACGCCCTTTCATTCAGCGAAGAGGACATTGAGACCTTGTCTCAACCTCATAATGACGCACTGGTAATTTCTTTTCTTTTGAATAAATTTCAAATTAAATGTGTGCTCGTGGATCCAGGTAGCTCTGCCAACATAATTCGGTTGAGGGTGGTAGAGAAACTCTGGTTGCTCGACCAGATCATGCCCGCCTCCCGTTTCCTCAACGGATTCAATATGGAAAGAGAAACAACCAAAGGGGAAATCATCCTCCCAGTCAGCGTGGTCGATACAATTCAAAATTCCAACATTCATGTCATCGAAGGTGACATGAGATACAATGCATTTCTTGGAAGGCCGTGGATTCACAGTATGAGGCCGGTGCCGTCGACCCTTCATCAAACGATGAAGTTCCATACGAAGGATAGAATATATACGGGGAACAACACGTAGCAAAAGAAATGTTTGGAGTGCACGATGTGACACCGACACCTTCTATATTGAAGGAGCCAAAAAATAAGCAAACAACCGAGTAGCAATCGCAAACTACATCCTTAGATGAATGAATAAAGGACCGTGTCGCAACCTCAGAACGAACAACCGAAGCATACCGAGGCTTGAACGCCACCAAAGCTAAGGTACAATCCTATTCATCTTTCCTTCACGTTCTTACACTAACCTATGTGCAGGTGTTCGATTGAAAAAGAATCGGAGCACCCTCCAGCTCGAAGGTCTTAGGTTTTAAAGCATGCGTTGCGCTCTTTTTCCCTCACGCCAAATTTTATCCCAAATGGGTTTTACCGACGAGGTTTTTAACGAGGCAAAACTCATATGCTACCTAAAGAGAACTCACCAAGTATTCAAGGCTTCTCTTCGATCAACCTCAAATACGAAGGGGCATCCCCCCCCCCCCCCCCCCCCCCCC
>ML404602.1:0-48311 GCA_005239525.1 Nicotiana knightiana | reverse complement strand
GGGGATCACTGAAACACTCCGAAGAGGGTCTTGACAGGAGAACAATGTATAGGACCAAACGGTCAAATGGACCGTGTCCACATAGAATAATCGAACCATCGATGGTGAAAAATGTGTACTTGTACCAAGTAATCGGAGAAGAATCTTTTATCATCAAAACACTTCGCGCGTCAAAGAAGTATGCTATTTTCACAAGAAACGGCCCCAGGGCCAAAAAATTACCGACCACTCGGGATTTGTCCTCGACAATCACCCCATCGGGACACCAAAAACTCGAAGCCATAAAACCTCAGGACCGGCAACTTCAAGCTCGTAAGCCCTGTATGAGGCAATATCACCAATGTAAGCCCTCCATGAGGCAATATCACCGATATAAGCCCTCCATAAGGCAATATCAACCCCGACTCGGGGACTGTCCTCGACTGTCGGCTCATCAAGCTATCTAACTCAAATCCGTAAGACCTCAGAGCCGGAAACTTCGAGATCATAAGCCCTCCATGAGGAAATATCAACATCATAAGCCCTCCATGAGGAAATATCAACAACATAAGCCCTCCATGAGGCAATATCAACAGTGTAAGACCTCCATGAGGCGACATCAAGTTTACAAGACCTCGATGTCTCAGGGACTGACACCGAAAATTCGAAGCCATAAGACCTCAGGGCCGGCAACTTCGAGCTCATAAGCCCTCCATGAGGAACCAATATAAGCCCTCCACGAGGCAACATCAAAACTATAAGACCTCAATAAAGGCATGTACAAACTTGTAAGACCTTAAAAGGCATAATCCCGATATCAAAGTCAAGTCTATATATTTGAACTTGTAAGACCTCTAAAAAGGCATACCCTCAATATAGACGCCGCGACTATCTTGATCAGAGACTAAAAGGATACGGAAAAATACAATGACCACCATCCTAAGGCTCTGGCTAATGGGACTCGGAGACGTCTGACTGTTGCCATAAAATCACAGGTCTCCAATTACTTCGAAAAGAACCGGTTAGTGGTCGTACTGACCTAAAGCGTAAGAGCCCAAGTCTCTAGCTACATTAAAGGTCATATCGACCTAAATCGTAAGAGCCCAAGGCTCCAGCTACACTAAAGGTCATACCGACGTAACACGTAAGAGCCCAAGTCGCCAACTACAGGTCGTACCGACCCAAAGCGCCTCAGGGCCGATTTAAAAACCTAAGGGTCGATGAGCTCGAGTCAAAACCTGACTCGGAGACTGAGCCCTAAATGGTTAACTAAAGCACCTCAGGGTCAAATGCGTAAGAGCCCAAGTCGCCAACTACAGGTCGTACCGACCTAAAGCTCCTCAGGGCCGATTTAAAAACCTAAGGGCCGATGAGCTCGAGTCGAAATACGACTCGGAGACTGAGCCCTAAACGGTTAACTAAAGCTCCTCAGGGCCAAATGCGTAAGAGCCCAAGTCGCCAACTACAACGAAGGTCGTACCGACCTAACGTGTAAGAGCCCAAGTCGCCAGATACAGGTCGTACCGGCCCAAAGCGCCTAAGGGACGATGTTGAGCCCGAAATGGTTAACTAAAGCGCTTAAGGG
Organism: Nicotiana knightiana; assembly: GCA_005239525.1. Lineage (NCBI taxonomy): Eukaryota > Viridiplantae > Streptophyta > Magnoliopsida > Solanales > Solanaceae > Nicotiana > Nicotiana knightiana. The sequence goes on along the minus strand of ML404602.1, from coordinate 46,747 downwards.
CCGAATGCGTAAGAGCCCAAGTCGCCAGCCTAAAAAGCCTCAGGGCTAATTTATAACCCCAAGGGTTTCATCTCAAAGTCCAATGCATCGGGCTAATTATCGACAAGCAAATCAGAGAAACCAAAGGATCTTTCATATATATATATATATGTGTGTGTGTGTGTGTGTGTGTGTGTGTCTGTGTGTGTATTACAAATATGCATTTACAATGCTCCCACATGAGTCTTTACAAAGAACAAGGAAGGGAAAACTAGTCTGCTCTAGGGACCAGCTCCCTCGGAAGCCTTCAAATACCAGCATCGGCACCGGAAGAAAGGAATAACTCGACGTCGATCTCATCCGCCTTGGCCTGCTTTATCTCTTCCGAGAGGTCAAAGCCCCTAACATGAATCTCTTCGAGATTCTCCCCCGAGACCTACATCGGGCATACTCATTCCCCTCCTCTCTCTGTCAAAAGCTCCTCTCAGCTTAGCCCGAGCATCGGCATCATCTTTCAAACAAACGACCACTTTCTTATCGGCCTTCGCTCGAACTTCTTCAGCTTCAGCCCGGGAGTTCACGACCTCGGCCTTTATATTCAAAAGACCAGTCTCGATCTTGGCAATCATGCTCGTCTGAATCGAGCTAATTTCTCGAGCATTTCGAAGTTGTACCTCGAGGGCAGAGGCCTTTGCCAAGGCATTCCTTTGGGCCATAACATGAATGCCTATCTGCGCCTTCAGCGCATGGCATTCGGAATTCACTTGCCCGACCTCGCCCCAAAGGCGTTCCAGCATTTTTGTTTTTTTCTGCAGCTAAAGCACTAAAACATTAGTTTCCAAAAGCAGGAAAGGAAGCATGTAATCCTTCAGGATAAGGTTACCTGACGCTCGAGATTTCCTTCATAGTTTCGACTCCGATGCATCTGCGACCGAAAATGTATCAACTCTTTCGTCTTCTTATTGCAAAGAATCCTGAGAGATTTTTCCTTGCTTAAAGTTTACCGCAACCTGGTCTCACAATAAAGCAGCTCAGACTTGAGCTTATCAAAAACCTACGGAAAAGAAGCTTCAGTTCAAAGAATGAAGATCCATAGCTGAAAAGCCAACAAAGCCGATCAAAACTCACCTCGGAACAGAGCCGCTGAGCCGCCTCAAAAGTTGAGCGTGCATCTACTGGTCTGGCCCTATCGGCCCCATCGGCCCCAGTTGCATCGCTCTCAATAAGGGCATGAGCACTCGAGAACCCACTTGGTTCGGACGGCCCCTGGCCCCGAACGTCCCTCGAAGTACCTTCGAGGGCAGAAGCAGACCATGGTGGAGGACTCTTTCTCCTTCCCTCTCGAGGAACCTCTCCCTCAAAACTAGAGGTCTCATGCCTAGCAAAATTGGCAACCTCGGGAGGCCCCCTGGCTCGAGCCGTAGACGAAGAACCATCCTCCTGAGGAGAGCTGATATCCACGGAATAACCAACGTATGAAGTCTTCTCCAGCGACGACATCTCTTTTGTGTCTCTGAACAAGCCCCGCCTTGGTGATAATGTCTTCATCCATCGAGGACCTTTTTTACTTATTATCCCTCATCGGCTCCGAAGCCGGTGGTCCTTCCATCTCCTCGAAGGGGCACGACCTCATATTCGAGAATCCACCAACACCTGCGGTAGTGGAGTTAATACACATAAAAGGAAGCATTCCTCAAAAGGCAATCATCTGCCCTTCGACAGATCTTGCCACTTGCGTTCATCATAGGACGACGAAGCTGCCAGCCTTCGAGTCCAGTCCGTAAGATCGGGGATCTCTTCCGGCATCCACGAGACCCCTGAGAAAAAGAAAGAAACATTCTTATAAATAAACCAAAGTAAAGGGCACTAAGGTACGATGTAGCTTACGTTTGAAGCTCCATTTCTCGAGGAACGGCAGGAACTCTACAGGAATGATATTGACGGTCCTCATTCGGAAAAACTGACTCATCCATCCTCGGCTTCGATCCTCGTTGTCACTAGCAATAAAGGGCTTGGTGGATCAGCATCGTAGCGCAATCAGGCCCTGACAATGCAGAGGTCGATATAATCTGATAAGGTGGCTAAGGGTGAACTCGAGCTCAAGCTTTTCGGTAAAGCGCATCATCAACACTATCCTCCAGAAGGACAGATGTATTTGAGCCAGAGTGACTCGATACCTTTGGCAAAATTCGAGCACAAGTCGGTCGAGGGGACCCAATGTAAATGGGTACGTATACACGTTCAAGAATCCTTCCGCATGAGCCATCATATTCTCTTCTCGGGAAAGTATCTACACAATTACATTTTATCCCCATCCGCAGTCTCTCCTCACGGCCTAGAGGTGGTTTTTTTCTATCGATCAGATGAACCTCGACGGATGATCTCGATGGCCCGGGGCATCGAAGGGTTTCTCTAGTGCAAAATACTTCTTCAAAGCAAAGCAACTCGAGGTTAACTCGCTATACGCCGGCGGTGTACCACCAGCAGGGCAAGATACAGAGGTAAGGTTTTCCTATTCTTGGTGAACGGATTCGGGCACGACAGCCATAACTACTCAAGCAAAGGTAAAGAGGAAGAAATGAAAACAAGTTTCGCAAGATGAAAAAAGGAAGAGAACTTTGAAAGAAAATCTAGTTTTGCAAAGTTGCAAGACTTAAAATGAAGAGGAAGCAAGAATATCTATAGAGCAAGTGGTGGCTATTCAACTACTTTGAAAGACATTTAATTCTAACAAAGTTGTCATAACTTTTGGGGAAGTGTACCGACGGGCCCACCTCGGTCACTTCACGATCATGTCCATAAATGACACTGTCACACAGCGTTCGAGGGATCGAAGCCCCCATGTCGACCTAGCCTCGAGAAGGTGTCCAATCTCGAGGGGATCAACTATTGCAAGTACGAGTTCCAGAGGGCTAAAATCGAAGCTTGAAAGTCAACTTTTGCGTAAGCATCGCAGAAAAAAGTTTGGGAGATATGTAACAAAGAGATATTTTATTTCAAAAATGCATTTACAAGGGTATTTCTACAAAAATTTTCCCCGAGGGTTCCATATATAGAAAAGGAAAAAAAGCAAAACAGTAGGTAAATCTACTCTTCGCCTTCGCTGTTGTTTGAGCCGCTTTCGGAGCCCTCATCTGACGTATTCAGCATTGCCGATTCTTCCTCCAGGGCCCTAGCTTCTTCGATATCGGCAGGGAGATTGACACCCTTAGCACTCACCTCCTCGAAGGCTTGTCTCCTGGCTTGTATGCGGGCATGAGCAACTGGCCTAGCCAGTTTTAGCTCAGCCTTCTCGGATATCTCCCTGGCCCGGTCATTCGCAGCAGCAACAACCCTTTCATATGAGAAGACAAACCTAGTAGCCTCAGACTTGGCCGCAGACAGTGCAACAACCTCCTCCCGAGCACCTTGAAGAAGGCCTTGGATTGAGGATAGATTCCCTCGAAGCGCGTCCCTCTCCGAAGCCACGACATCATTCAGCCGAGCCAGCTCAAGGATTTCGGCGTCCTTGGCCGCAACATCCTCTCGGAGCCACTTCACCAGGGTATCCTTCTGCCTAATCTGAAAAGCACAGAAAATAAGTCGATCAATACCAAGAATTGTAATTAAAAATAAAATTGTGAGTACCAGAATACCTGCTCAATGAAGTTGGCCTCTCTCGGAGCGCTCTCTCCGAGCCTGCCCAGAGGTTGATCAATTCCTCCTCTTTTCAAGCACATAGAGCCTTCAGCTCAACCTACTCCAACATAAGCTTCTCAAGCTCCCCTCCACGATGAGTCAACTCATCTTGCATCTTGGAAAAGGCTTGGTCATACAACTTCTTGACCTGCAACACAGAGGAAGAAAATCAGAAAGCAAGAATAGAAAATCAAAGAGCAGCATATTATTTCGAGAATGTTACCTACTTATGGATCCTCTCAGCCTCCTCGAGGGAAATCGGGGCATCAACATTGGTCTCCTCCTCTACACCTTCAAAATAGTCTCTAAATGCATCATCCTCTCCACGAAAGGTCTCCAAACCGGAAACATTCCTGACTTGGGCATCTCGTATCTCCCCTGGAGAAAACGATGGGCCTGAGTGAAATCCACCGGAAACATCAGCCTCCATCGAGGCTTCTTCCCAACCCCGGAAAGCTCTAGTAGCAAGCCCTCCGAGCTCATTAACACGAACTGTGCCATGTCCGACGAGCGTCTCGGGGACTGCACCCGAACCCTCCTAGAGGTCCGCATCGGCCGCCTCCAACTCAGAAGACGACCACCCAACAACTCTCAAAGCATCAACGCTTCGTTTTTCCCTTTGTACTAAAGGGAAGGTATCATCACTCTCTTCCTCGGCTCACAGACTCTCAGCGGCCGTTGAGGATAAGACCGTGGCATCTGTCTTGTGCTTCCGAGCCTTTGCCCTTTTGGATTTAGGAGACTCCGCTGAGGCCTCCTTCTTCCTTTTGTTATCCTTGGCAGTTTTCAGAACCTCTTCCTCACCAGGTAGGGGCGGTCTCATCAACACACCTTCACCAAGGCCTGCACAAGCGTGTTATATCAAAAAACACCACCGTCGAAAGTACTTACAAAGAATGAGAAAACAATAACAAAAAGAGCATACTGTGGTTCTTATCCTGCCACCATGTTTTAGCCAGCTCACGCCATACGCGTTTGTTGTATGGGAAAGCAAAGTCCAAAAGTTTGATCCACCCCGGAAGGTCTTGGACCGCGCCGGGAAACCAAACGGTGGCTACACAATTAGAAGAAAATCAATCAAAAGAAAAAGAGATGGAAAAACATACTCAATTCAGGGGTACTTACGTTTCATATTCCATTCCTCCGGGAATAATATTCTATCAACAGGGATGATGTCCGAAGTTCTAATTCTGACAAATCGGCTCATCCATCCTCGATCTTTATCCTCGTTGATGCAGGCGAGGAACGCCTTGTCCAGATCGATGGTTTAGTTTAATTAGGCCCCCCCGCGGAAGAGACGAGGGCTGTATAATCTGATCAAATGGTCAAGGATGAAAGTCATTCCCTCGACCATGTTGGTAATGTGTCGAATCATATATACAATCCTCCAAAAAGAAGGATGGATCTGACTGAGTGTCACTTGGTATTGATGACAAAAATCGAGAATCACCAGGTCAATCGTTAGAGAGGAAGAATCTACGGGGCCTAAGGTAAAATGGTATGTATATAGCTGAGAAAGCCAGCCTTATGCGTGACTATGCTTTCGTCAGCTGCAGGGATTTCTACTCGGGACGCATCCCCCCAACGGCAGTCAAGTTTTACCCTCTCTGTATCGGATACTACACTTATATATCGAGACATGGGCTTGCATCGGCCTAGTGTAGAAGGGGGGTTTTTCAATCTTGAAATCGGAGATGGTGTCGAAAGGGCCAGGAATGCATTGCTCGATGGTAGGAGGAGTTCTTGACTTGCCCTTAGACGGGTGTGATGAAGAAGCGGCTCCCTCCTTTTGAGGTACTGTTTTGGAAGTTTTGGCCATGGTTTTAACAAAGTTTTGAAGAGAGAAGACAAAAAAGCAAACACATATAGAAGATAAGAGTGGGAAACACTTGGTAAAAGTTGAAGGTTTGAAGAAGACGTAAAATTATGAAAGGGAAAGTGATTGAAGTATTTATAGAGGGCCTTTGGGAATGCATTGAAGTGGAAAGGTCGAACCAATAACGGTTTGTGGGCTTCTCGAGAATTGTGTTGACGGTGACCTCCTCTGCGCAGCTTTTTATGTCACATCATTTAATGCTCTGAAGAGACTGACGTCATAATAGGGATTTCGAAGAGTCAATAAGTCAAGACCGTTTCTTATCACTTCATTCTAAGATACGCGGGGAGTATCTGTATACGACTAAAGTCGGAGAGCCCGATTTTACGATCATTACGACGCTCCGAAGGCTCGAAGGTTCGAGCTTTGGCATCGAGGGGCCATATCGAGGGTTCTCTACCCCGAAGAAGTATAGATCGAGGACCATCATGGAAATGCGGGAAACTCCCAAAAGGCACGTGACTAAAGCTGACCAAGTACACAAAATAGTACAAGCCCGTACTGTGGTATTAAATGGTTGTACTGGCCATCTCTCTTTTGTAATAAATACACGTGTACTATGTTGGAATTCCTCCTCATATATAAAGGGGACCCTTGTCACTTTGTAAGACACATGATATTCAATACAAGAACAAGAACATCCTCTGCTCTCTAACTAAAACATTCTCTACAATTGTTTCATTGATTAATTGCCTTTCATTTATTGTGTTCATTAGTTGTTCTTCATTTATTACTCGTTATTAATCACAAATAGGCCATCTTCGAGGCCTTCAATACTGTTATATCATTCTCGACAGCCCCTTGTCTAGCTCCTGAGCTCGACCTCGAGAACCCGTCTCTCCGCTGCTCGGTTTGCATAATCTCGTTAACCTTTTGCTCTTATTTTATTTTCTCACTTCTCACTTAGCATCTACTACCTAAACAACTGGTATTAAAATAGATCACGTATTTTTAGAACCACAAAATCAAATATAATTGTAATTACCATTTTCAAAGTAAACATTGTACTTTAGCTCACTGTTGCTAAAATAATATATACTTACTAAATATTAATTTAATATAATCAATTTGGAACTAAAATTAAATCCATAAGTTAATTTACTTCAATCAATTTAGAATTTGAAATCTTGTATAAGTATATATTTATTAGTGTGAATAGTTTAAGGGGCATTTAAGTCATTACATCACAAGAAAATGCTTATTAGCATCTATTTACCAAACACTTTAACTGCTTATTATCAGTTTCAGCACTTAAATCCAAACACGTAAATATTTATTTGTTAAATTAATTTCAACACTTAAAAGTACTTTTCAACACTTAATTCTTATCAACCACTTTGAATCAGCTAAGCCAAACGGACTCTTAGTCTTATATTAAACATAGGTATTTTGATTACTTTCTTAAGTCTTTCAACACTCTTTTTTTTTCTTTTTCTATTTCGTAATCTCTCTATCAAATTCTCTGTCTCCTAAACAGAAAATTCATTACTTCTCTCTCTATCTTCTATTTTCTATATGTTCATTCTTCTTTCCCCTCTTTCCTACAGTTAGTCCATAAATTTATAAACTTTAGTTTCATTTTCATGCCATCAAATCTCTATTAATCTTCTTTTCCATTTTTCTAGGGAATTCCCAACAGTATTCTTCTTGCAATTTTGATATTTCCATCACCCATAAATAAATTGAGAAAAAGAAATCATTTAGTAAAAATAGACAGATCCAAGTATAGAGAAGCTAAGAAATAATTGTCATCTCATGCAAATGCAAAATCGTAATTATAAAACTTACCATATTCAGCACCTTCGAGTAGTATATCCAGCACCAAAAAAAACATCCAATAGCTCATAGCAAACAGTTCCTCAATATTCATTTTCCTAGCACAAAAAAGAAAAGACTATATTCATGAGTCAGACATCAGAGATATATATTCAAGATATATAAATAAGAATGCATACTATATTATTTGTTTAATCATTATTTTAAATGCACCACAAAGTATAGGTGGCAAAGTAAGTCAAACATTTACAAACGTGAATAAATAATATATCATAAGAACATTTTACTTTTAATTCTGACTTATCAGTATCACAAAGGCAATTGAAAGCTGATAATTCTAAAAATGTGAAAGATGAAAATTTAGGGAATCAAACTCAAAAGAACACATCAAATTAAAACAAACCCTAAAATACAAAACCCAATGAATTCACTAAAATAATTACTACTATAATGTAATCAAAATTTTGAAACGGTGTCGCTTTCTTTCCTCCTTATCATGCAATTAAAACGATTTTGAAACTGTCTTTGTTCTCCTTATTTATTATCGGCCTGCAATTAAAGCCATAAATCTTTTGAAATGGTGTCTTCCTTTTTTCTGTTTCTTTCTTCATGGAGGAAGTATGAATATGAAAGGTTTGTGTAGTAATTAAATACTAAGACGCTTAAAGTATTTTTTTTCTTTTTACGATATGTAGCACAAAATAGTAGAGTAGTAATTATTGAGACATTTATTCCTACAATAAATCTTATACAATAAAGGAATAGATATGGGTGACGTAGTAATAACTAAGATATTTATTCTTATAATAAGATATAAATAAAATAACAAAAAGTAGGGGAAAAAAAAAGGACAAAACTGATAAGAATACAGAGAAGATCAAAAGGGTGTAAAAGATGACAATATGAGCGGCTATTACGTTTGTTTTTTGTCAATTTAATTTTCTTAATTATTTGTATTGGAATTTGTATTTACATTTTTAAAGAAAAATATTTTAAAGTAACGTTTAATTAAAGCGCAAAATAGTCACTTAATTTTTAATGGGTAAAATTGTAAATCAACTTTTGACTTGGGGGTGTTCCTATTTTTAGTATAGTACTAGTTTTTTTCCATGTTAATAAATACAAATTTTTTAAAACAATATAGCTAATAATAAAACATGTGTGTAATAAGCAACTTAAAATTCGACTGTGAAAATTAGAAGCTCAACATGATGAAAGCCAGCCTATTTTAAACGACTTATTTTGTTAAAGGCTACTTGAACAACTAAAATTAGATAGGTATGTACAATGTTAAATGAGCTAATTTTTTGTGCTATTAGGTGCAAACATGCAATATGATCATATTGTACCTAATATTTTCTCATAGATGACATTTTGGTGGGTGTTCCATGAAGAGATAGACAAGAAAAATAAACAAAGCTAAATAATATATAAGCTAAGGTTTTTTCTTCGTCTTTTAATTAGGGTTGTGCATAATTTGGTAAACACTCAATTACCGTATCGAAATCGAAAATTTTGATATTTGGTATTCGATATTTTGGTGTTCGGTATGGTATTTGGTTTAAGTTTATAAAAAAAATGGTATTAGATATGGTATTTGGTATTTTAAAATGAAATACCCAAACACTGATGCGTACCGATAATATTATATATTACACAATACACATATTATTAATTATATAATATAAATATAAAAAAAATTGAAATGTTACTTTTCTTTATTCTCCACGTTCAACAATTAATTCTAAGCAAGTAACAAGATATTTCTATTGATCAAATTTATTCTTTTATGTATAATTTTGACTTTCTGAGTTGATATTACTGATTTTGGACAAAACTTTTGTCAACAAACATTTTTAGTTTTGTACTTTTGAGTACTTTTAGTAAAGAATTTTACAATCTATGACTCTATGAACTAATTAATCAAACTAAATAAACCGAAGTTACGGAACCGAATAAACCGAAACCGAAAGGAGAAAAACCGAACCATACCGAATTTAATTAGGTACGATATTGGTATAACATTTTAAGAAATCAAATACCAAAAATATCGAACAAAAATATCTAAATACCATTCCGTCGCGATGAAGCTTAAAGCTCAAATTAAGATATGCACACTACAATATATTCGGGGCAAACTTTCACAAATAGTCACTTTTCAACCTTTATCTGCAATTGAAAAATAACCATTGTTTATGGAGTTATACTTATGGAATTTGAAACTCCATGACATCCCCATTCCAAATGATAAATCATAACATTTAAAAAGAATCAAAAGCAGTTAATTATCAACTGAATAAGGCATCTTAGAATTGTTATATTTTCCATTTTTTGTATGTCATTTGTTGATTGGTTTATGTATTACTACTTCATAAAAAAATTAATACCATGAGAAATTAATTTTTTTTTATTTAAGTTTTAGCTATATTTAGTACAAATATTAAAGACACCAAATTTTACAGTTAAACCAACCAAAGAAAATAAATGAGAGAAAATGAAAATAATAAGATAGATAATGTTCAATATTAAAGAATAATGCAAAAGAGAGAAGACCATACACATTAAGAATCCAAAAAGTTCTCAATATATTGCCAAATAGTCAATTTCTAATACCTCTCATTTCACATCAACAAAATATGTGCAATGCAAGTCAATTACAACATTAACCAACAAGAGCAAAATTAAAATAACAAAATAAGATTGAAATTGGCATCAATCACAATCGGAAAAACTGCAATAGACAAATATATATCAAGAAATCATCTTTAGTCTAACACTAATCCAAACAAAACCTCTGGATGCCATAAATTATGTAATGTATCTAGACACTTCCAGAATTTTTAAATAAGCTAAACCGTAAGCAAATGAGGAAAAAACTAAACAATGGGAAAAACCTTTTAAAAAGTGATAAAAAAAGAAACATGAATATTATAGCAATAATCTCTTTATTTGTCCACAATTTCAAGTTACTTGAACTTCAATATTTTAAAGACTTAATTGTTTTCAAAAAGCATAATAATGACCTGAAACTACAGAGACTCAACATTACTATCATAGGTAGTTGTTATTCATGTTAAAGAATGGTTATTTTCTCAAATTCTTCGCAGTTTGAGAGAAATGAAGAGAGGTTAGGTTAATTCATCGGTTTTAAAAAATAATTTAACTTACTTTTATATATATTTAATTTATTATTTATTGGAATGTAAATTTATCTTTTGGTACAAAATTATTATAGGAATTGTAGTGTTTAAAGGAAAGGTAAAATTGTCTTTCAACTTTTGATGGATGTTTTGGTAATTCAATTTTAACTTTGGAGCTTCTCACTTATAATATAATATGATGATATGATATGATGATATATCATAAAAGCTAACTAATAAACCATTTGGAAATCGGTTGAAGAACAAATAGTGGCAGATCCAAAATTTCGAGCTTGTAATTAAAAATCTGGGTCGTGAAATATAACAACCCTATTGTTTACAAACACACATAAGGTTCGAGTCAAAACTTCTTTTGTTAATCAAAGATGTAGAGCATTGTTGTTCCCAGATGCACACGCAAGTATACGTGATCATACAAGTAAAAAAAATGATAAGTCAAGTGTCGAACCCACAGAGACTTGTATCAACTACCCGCTAAAATCACCAAAATTATTATTCGGTCAAGCCAAAATCAAGTTAAGAATGTGATTATACTAAATTATAGTTCTAAGTAATAACTAAATTATCAAGCAGTAAAATGATTGTTAAGTATTCAATAGAGACAAGTATTCTAGGGTTGTGATCGATTCACCAATCCTATTGTGTTCTAGTTAACTCTCATTTTCATACAATTCACTCATGGTTGCTAATTAATCGATAATTGTTTCTCATAACCTTCTTCCGAAGTACTACTTGCCTATTCAAAATAGATTAGTGTCTATATCCCTATGAAATCAATCTATTAAGAACACATTAAGATTATGATATTTAATTAAGCACGGTGACTAGGTATATTCTTATCCTAACCGCAAATCTGCTCCCCCTAAGAGTTAAGATCGCGCTCTCTTCAATTCTTCTCTAATCTATACATGGCTTTCCCAAGCATAGCACAGATAGTAAATAGAACCTAACTGCTGGCCAGACAATTAAGCAATTAATCACAGAATTGAAAAAATAACCATATATGAGTGAATTATAATCAAGGTTAAGCTAACGTTAAACAACAATATTCATGGATAAATCACAACCCCAGAACTAGAGTGCTTAGCCACTCATGTTCATAGTAATAATTTTCCAAGTATTTTGCATAAAAAAATTACAAAGAAAAGAAAAAGGGATGAAGAACTCCATCATTTTCCCCTCCAAAAGTTATCCACGTGATGTCCTTGCCTCCGGTCGCAAAACTCCCTTCAAAATAGCGTTTTGGGTCTATTTATATGTGTAGGAAAAGACCTAAACGTGTAGGTCAAGTCCCAGTCAAACCAGAAGACGAAATAAAGCTTCAAAACTCGGAATGGACCTGGCTCCAGGCCTGCCGCCAGCCTAACGCCTGGTGCAGCCTGGCTGGCTTTAGCTTGGCCTCGCCAGCCTAACGGCAGCCTCACCCTAGCTTTAGCCTGGCCTCGTCAGGTATCTCCTTTTCACTGTTCTCGAGCACACTTTCAACGTTTAAGTATCCCTTTTGCTCTACTTTCATCTCCAATTCACCTACACATAAAATAGACTCCATTACGCGCAAATAAAGTGTAATTTATCATTAAAGCATGTAAAATGCAAGGCAAATAATGTACGAAACTATGAAATTATATCCCCACATCAATACCCCACACTTAAACATTGCTCGTCTTCGAGCAACCAAACTACACTTATAGACACAACCTATTAAGCGATTCCCTTAATTCATTATACCAAGAATCTTTAAAATAGACTAAGCACAAGGGTGTAACATCTTCACCTCAAGATTTGACTCACAAGTACCTTGCATTATTACACAATCCACTCACTTACTCTAATATAGAGGTCAATGACATTACCTTTCCTTCATGAATCAAGTTCCCCCACACAATAAAAGAGAGTATTCCAACACACAATAAAATTTAAGAACAATTAGGAACTTAAGATTGAAAGAATTCACTCACTCTCAGAAATAACATCATATGCTACAAAAGATGCTTCATAGGCTTGCCCGTAGTGTACTACTCTACTAATTGAGCTCATTCAGTCTAGGATCAAGTAGGACTTTCATTGGTTGTAATGTAGGCTGCAGGTCGGGTAGGATACATAAGAGTGGTTACACCTCCCTAAGCACTTTAATACATATACTTTAACATTCAAACACCATACTTATGTCAAACCAAAACTCCACCTTCACATCAATGTACATTAAATCCATATTTCTTTAAGCACAATTACATCAAGAGACACCACTATCATGGAATACTTTTCACATCAATACAACTATATTTTTTTTCTTTTTCAATTTAAGTAGATCTTACTTTTTCAAAACAGTGCACCTTTCTCCTTATTTCATTAGTTCCACTCAAAATCCAAACCAACCACCCCACACTTTAACTTACAAAGTTCATAACAATTCAAGTGCTCATGATAGGTGAAAAGGTTCAAATAAATAGTTAATTCAAACAAATAGGTAAGGCTTATAATGTGGTTGCCAAAGAAACAGGATTACATGCTCAACTGGGTTGACTACGATACATAACAATTAGGCAGGTAAAATATATATATTTGGCTCAATAAAGAAACGCCTATATCACTTACAAGACTGAACAAAACTACTATTCGCTTAGCAAACATACGAGGAAAGTTCTAGACATCAAATGCAATGTACAAAATAACATACAAACCTCATGCACACATGGCACATAACTCACTCAGGATTGGACTCACCAAGACACTCTAATCAAAGCAGTTAAGCAAATTTAAGATTATACAATTTAAGGTACTTATACAAGAGTCAAAAACTGAACCTAAGCGTCACAACCAAAGTACTCACTATTCTCAAGGAATAACAAAATCAAGAGATATTGCTTCAATTCAAGTCACAACACCATGGATCCTCTCCTTAAAAAAAATAAAACTACTTACACCCGGTTTAAACAAAACCCTTGGAAAAGAACCGCGGCACAAAAAAAATCTTTTTGTCCTTTTTCTTTAGACTTAAATCTCTCAAGAAAACTGTGTAGGAGATCCATCATCGGGAAGCATCCAATTTTTCTACCCTTTTTTTTAATAACTAAAATACTACACAACTACGAAACAAAAATAAGAAGTTAACATTTTTTCTACATCCTACTAATCATCTAGAGCATTCTCCCACCCCATACTTAAAAGAGTGTATTATCTCCAATGCACAAATAAAGCAAAATAATAACAAGGGTGGACAAGAAACTCCGTGAAAGGCCAAAGGCCGAAACAATAGCGGCTCACGGGTACTCAGACACCCAGGCATGATCTTTGTGTGGCACCCCACACTTAGTTGTCACCATCTAACTCGCTTTTGCACTCTTCCAATGGATTTGCTTCCTATTTGTATAATCCTTCAAAACAAAAACAAATACTACAACAATAATAAGAAAAAATAAAAATAAAAGAAAACAGTAAAGATAAGTTGTCTCCCAACAAGTGCCTAGTTTAACGTCGCGGCACGACGCATGCCTCACTTACTCATCAGCGAGTACAACCTTTGTCTTTTCACAATCAATTATTCCTCCCCAATAGTGCTTAACTCTGTGTCCATTCACCAAGAATTTTCGTTCACCATTTAAAGCTCGCATCTCAATTGCACCATAAGGAGTGACTCTTACCACCTCAAAAGGTCCTGACCATCTTGATTTTAATTTCCCAGCAAATAACTTTAGCCTAGAATTGAACAATAATACATGTTGTCCTGGCTCGAAGTGGCGTGGCTTGATATCCTTGTCATGCCATCTTTTAGTATTCTCTTTATATAGCTTAGCATTTTCATAAGAGTGCAGCCTGAACTCATCTAATTCATTCAGTTGCAAGAGTCTTTTTTCGCCCGCGGCTTGAAGGTCCATGTTCAACTTCTTAATGGCCCAGTATGCTTTGTGTTCAAGTTCAACATGAAAGTGTCATGCCTTCCCATAAACAAGCTTATAAGGCGACACCCGAATTGGTGTTTTATATGCAGTTCTATACGCCCACAAGGCATCATCTAACTTTGCAGCCCAATCTTTCCTATTCACACTTACCATCTTCTCTAAGATTTGCTTTATTTATCTGTTTGACACTTCAGCCTGCCCACTTGTTTGAGGATGATATGTTGTAGCAACTCCATGGCGGACTCCATATTTAGCTAGAAGGTTATTCAACAACCGATTGAAAAAATGAGTCCCTTCATCACTAATTAAGGCACGTGGAGTCCCAAACCTCGAGAATATGTTCTTTTTCACAAATGCAGCTACCACCATGGCATCATTTGTTGGCAATGCAATTGCCTCCACCCATTTTGACATGTAGTCTACTGCTAAAAAAATGTATTGTTTCCTCTGGATGATGGGAATGGTCTCATAAAATCTATCCCCCACACATCGAAAATCTCAACCTCCAGGATATCATTCAAAGGCATCTCATGCCTCCTTGTGATTGTTCCTGTTCTCTGGCACTGGTCACACTTCTTAACAAATTCATGGGCATCCTTGAATAAAGTTGGCCAAGAGAAACCGGATTGTAATACCTTTGCAGTTGTTCTATCTCCTCCATGATGGCACTCATAAGGTTATGCATGACAATCATACAACATTAATTCTACCTCCTTATCTGGAATGCATCTCCTCATCAACTGATCAACACATTGCTTGTACAAATATAGCTCATCCCAATAGTAGAAGTTCACATCATGCAAAAACCTCTTTCTAACTTCAGATTCAATTTCAGGAGGAAGGACCCCACTCACAAGATAATTCACATAATCTGCATACCATGGGGGAGGGTCTTGGGTGATATCAAAAAGCTGCTCATCAGGAAATACTTCTTTAATTTGGCTACTCTCCTCCACGTGGTCGTGATTTTCCAGCCTTGATAGGTGGTTAGCTACTTGGTTCTCTGTCCCCTTTCGATCTCATATTTCTACATCAAATTCCTGCAACAACAAAACCCATCGCATCAATCTAGTCTTAGATTTTTATTTTGTAAACAGATACCTAATTACTGCATGATCGGTATGGACTATGACTTTCATTCCCACCAAATATGCCCGAAATTTCTCAAAGGCCCACACAACAGCTAACAACTCTTTTTCAGTGGTGGTGTAATTCAGTTATGCATCATCAAGAGTCTTACTCGTATAGTAGATGGAATAAAACACCTTGTCTTTCCTCTGGCGTAGCACTGCCTCAATAGGATGGTCACTTGCATCACACATATGTTCAAACAGTAGGGACCACTCTGGTGCCACAATAATGGGCGCAGTCACCAACTTCTTTTTGAGTTCTTCAAATTCCTTCAGGCAGGCTTCATAAAAATTGAACGTTAAATCTTTTTCAAGCAACCTGCACAAAGGAGTAGTAATTTTAGAGAAATCTTTAATAAAGCACCGATAGAATCCTGCGTGTCCCAAGAAACTCCGGACACCTTTCACAGAAATAGGTGGAGGTAATTTTTCAACCGCCTCCATTTTTGCCTTATCAACTTCAATGCCACTCCTAGACACTCTATGACCCAAAACGATGCCTTCCCGCACTATAAAGTGACACCTCTCTCAATTCAAAACCAGATTTGTTTCTTCACAACGGGATAACACCATGCTCAAATTCTTCAAACAATCATCATAAGATGACCCAAAGACTGAAAAATCATCCATAAAAACTTCCACAAATTTTTCCACCATATCGGTGAAAGTAGCTATCATGCATCTCTGAAAAGTAGCCGGTGCACAAAGACCAAACGGCATACGCTTGAAGGCGAAAGTGCCATAAGGGCAAGTAAATGTGGTTTTCTCCTGATCCTCTGGGCATATGAGAATCTGATTGTATCCTAAATAACCATCAAGAAAGAAATAATATTCATGCCCCGCTAATCTGTCCAATATTTGGTCAATGAATGGAAGTGGGAAGTGGTCCTTGCTGGTTGCTTTGCCGAGCCTTCTATAATCAACACAAACTCTGCACTCGTCCAGTGCCAGTAGGAATTAGCTCATTCTTCTCATTCTCAACCATAGTAATCCCCCCACCTTTGGGGCATACATTTGAACTGGGCTTACCCAGTTGCTGTCAGAAATAGGAAAGATGATACCTGCATCGAGCAATTTGATTACCTCCTTCTTCACGACCTCTTTCATAATGGGATTTAACCTCATTTGTTGCTCAACATTAGGGTGGTGTCCATCTTCCAAGAAGATTTATGCATACAAAAGAAGATTTATGCTCGCAAAGTACTCTGAGCAATTTTTCTTCTTGTGTTTTAGTCAGGCTAGATGAGATAATCACGGGGAATTTCTCAGAGTTCCCCAAATAAGCATAGCGCAGATGCACTGGAAGGGGCTTAAGTTCTAGCCTTGGAGCTTCTTCAATAGATGGCTTAGGAGGGGTCAGAGTGATAGGCTTGTCCAACTCCTCAAATTTTCTGAACCCATGAACATAACTGCAGGACATATCAAGTACTTGCTCAATTTCTCCCATCATTTCATCTTCACTGTCTTCTTCATCCCCAATCAGATCTCGTTCAAGAGGATCAATAGGGCTTATATAAGGCACTAATGATGTAGCATCACTTTCCACCACAGAAATCAGGGATATCTCTTCATAGTGGGCTGGTAATCTGAGTTCTTTATATACATTGAATACCTCCACTCGATCACCTACTATCATCATCATCATCATCGTTCTTTCATAAAACATCAATAATAGCTCGGCCCGTGGCTAAGAATGGATGCCCCAAAATAAATTGGACTTCCTGATCAGGCTCGTAGTCCAAGATAATGAAATCAGCAGGGAATATGAAAGAGCACACTTGAACTAATACATCTTCAATCAATCCTTCAAGATGATCAAGGGAGTTATCAGCCAACTGTAAGATTACCGTTGTTGGGCGTGGCTCTCCCAAACCCAAATGTCTGAAGACAGATAGCGGCATCAGATTAATGCTCCCTCCAAGATCACATAAAGCTCGCCCAACTGCATGCTTACCAATCGATATTTGGATAGTGAAACTACCCGGATCCTTTAATTTCTGAGGTAGCTTGCTTTGAATTCCTGAGCTACATTCCTCAGTGAGTGCCACTGTCTCGAATTCAGTCAGCCTCATTTTATTTGCCACTATGTCCTTGATGTATTTAGCATATTTGGGAACTTCTTGCAAGATGTCTACCAATGGAATGCTAATTTGCACCTGCTTCAAGATATCAAGGAACTTTTTATACTCGGTATTATCCTTCACTTTCTGCAGTCTTTGAGGGAACGGAGGGGGTGGCCTTGTAACCAATGGTGGGGGTTGCTCAGCCACCCCCTCTTCAGATGGCTTCTCTGATTCCTTTGATTTGTATGATGTTGACTCTATAGTGGCCGACCTCTCATTAAAAGTCACTTGTTTTCTCTTTTTCGACTGGGCTTCTTCTAATTGTCTCTCATTCCTCAAGGACAAGGCATTAATGGAATCCGTAGGATTGGCTTCAGTGTCACTTGGAAGAGCTCCAACTGGTCTGGTATTTTGGGAACTGGCAAGTCGTCCCACTTGGCGCTCCAAATTTCTCATTGCTGTGGCTTGGGTTTGCTGATCAGCCATAAATTTATGAGTGAGGGCTTGTTGTTCAGCCATCATTGTTTTCATCAATTCCTCAAGGTGACTTGTTGGACTCGCTTGTTGTTCAGCCTGAGGTGGTCTATATTGTTGTTGAGGTGCTTGAGGCCGATATTGATTCTGAGTACCTTGGTTTCCACCCCAAGAGAAGTTCGGGTGGTTCCTCTAATTAGGATTATAAGTGTTCCCATATTGGTTTGCCTGACCCCTATTTGCATTACTCACAAAGTAGGCAGACTCTGGATTAACTAGACATACGTCGCTCGTGTGACCCTCTCCACATACTTCACAAAACACCTGAACCTGTTGCACTGGTTGAGCTTGTTTCTTGTTAATTACCATGGTCATATGATTGACTTGGTTGGTCAGTGTAGAAACCTGCGCTAATAATCCCGAGACGACGTCTAATTCGAGAACCCCTGCATATTTTTGTACCGTGTTTCTGCCCATTTCTCTTTGCCAATCCGTATTGCTTTTGGAGAACTTGTTCAATAGTGCATATATTTCGTCAAATATTTTCTCCAACACTTGACCTCCAGCTGCAGCATCTACCATAGTTTTTATTTCAGGATGGAGGCCTTCTATGAAAGTGTGAGCTAACACTTCATTCGTCTGATTGTGATAAGGACAGTCTCTAAGTAGCCCCTTGAACCTCTTCCAAGCTGAATATAAAGACTATCCTGCTTTCGGTTTGAAGGCAACTATCTCACTTCTGATCTTTGCAGTTTTGCCTGAAGGGAAGAACTTTGCCAGAAATTTCCTTGCCAAATTATTCCATGATGTAATAGAATTAGCTGGTTCTGCCTTCAGCCATCGCTTTGCTTCGCCCAACAGAGAGAATGGAAAAAGTGTGAGCCTCACATAGTCTGGAGTGACCCCATTAGTGATATAAGTATCACTAATCTCCAAGAAGTTCAGGGTATGTTGTTGTGGATCCTCGTGTGGAAGACCCATAAACTGCCTATTTGCATGAAGAAACTAGATCATGCTCTGTTTCAGCTCAAAGTGCCTAGTGATTTTGGGCTTCACGATCTAGAGTTGACATGATGGGCATCGCCACTTCCTGAACAACCATGTGTTGCTCCTCTGCCATGTTCATAGGAAATTGAACGAGTGCCTGAAGATTATTTGTATCCATTGCTTCCCTCAACCTCCTACGAAATGTTCTCTCAAATTCGGGGTCAAAGCCGTTGAGTTTGTCCTGGCTTCTGACCCTACGCATTCAATCAAAGTTCCTGAGATTAGAGCAACAATTAAGTAATGTTAGACTAGATGAAACAAACAATTAAAGCAAAAACTAGAGAGTAGTCAATATTCAAGTCCCCGACAACGACGCCAAAAACTTGTTGCTCCCAAACGCACATGCAAGTATACATGGTCATACAAGTAATAAAATGATAAGTCAAGTGTCGAAACCACAAAGACTTGTATCAACTACCCACTAAAATCACCAAGATTGTTATTCAGTCAAGCCAAAATCAAGTTAAGAATCTGATTATACTAAATTATAATTCAATATAATAACTAAATTATCAAGCAGTAACATGATTGTTAAGTATCCAATCGAGACAAGTATTCCAGGGTTGTGATCGATTCACCAATCCTATTTTGTTCTAGTTAACTCTCCCTTTCATACAATTCACTCATGATTGCTAATTAATCGATAATTGTTCTCATAGCCTTCTCCCGAAGTACTACTCGCCTATTCAAAATAGATTAACGCCTATATTCCTATGAAATCAATCTATTAAGAATGCATTAAGATTACGATATTTAATTAAGCACAGTGACTAGGTATATTCCTATCCTAACCACAAATTCCTTCCCCTAAGAGTTAAGATCGCGCTTTCTTCAATTCTTCTCTAATATATACACGGATTTCCCAAGTATAGCATAGATAGTAAATAGAACCTAACTGATGGCCAGACAATTTCATGGCTAAATCACAACCCCATAACTAGAGTGCTTAGCCACTCATGTTCGTAGTAACAATTTTTCAAGTATTTTGCATAAACAAATTACAAAGAAAAGAAAAAGGGATGAAGAACTCTATGATTTTCTCCTCCAAAAGTTATCCACGTGATGTCCTTGCCTCTGGTCGCAAAACTCCCTTCAAAGTAGCAATTTTTGGGTCTATTTATATTTGTAAGAAAAGACCTAAAAGTGTAGGTCAAGTCCCAGTCAAACCAGGAGATGAAATAAAGCTTCAAAACGCGTAATGGACCTGGCCCCAGGCCTGGCGTCGCCAGTCTAACGCCTGGTGCAACCTGGCTTTAGCCTGGCGTCGCCAGCCTAACGCCAGCCTCACCCTGGCTTTAGCCTGGCCTCGTCATGTATCTCCTTTTCACTGTTCTTGGGCACTCTTTCAACATTTAAGTATCCCTTTTGCTCTACTTTCATCTCCAACTCACCTACACATAAAATAGACTCCATTACACGCAAATAAAATGTAATTTATCATTAAAGCATGTAAAATACAAGGCAAATAATATACGAAACTATAGAATTATAGCCCCACATCGAGCATCTTTTATTGTTCCATTTGAGCTTAAGCCTCATAAGTGGGGAGGAGAAGGGTGATCTCTAGAGGAGAGTATTAATTAGGCATGTGCTTACTGAGTGCTAAGGTTATGCAGTTCTTAGCCGGGTAGTTAATTACGATTAATAACCTTCTCGTGTTCTGCTTTTTGAGAAAGGTAAAAAAAATGTATTATCAACAGCGTACTAAGATAGTGCAGAGAAGAAAGGAATATCTAAGCATCATTTTCATAAACCAAAATCCATAGTTAATGCACATTCAAAGTGGTTAATCGCTAAAATTTAGTCTTATAATTATTTTTGACATTTTGTATCGCTACAATTGCAAATTTCAAAATCTTTAAAATCAAATCAATGAAACTCGTCTATAAACATATTCATTTTTCTAAAGTTTATTCTTTCTGTTTTTTTAGAAATTACGAAATTTTAATTTGTTTTATCACTTCTGTCTCAAACTTATTTTTTCTCCCGGATTTCACATAGCTTATCACTTATAAAAAATTTAAAAGAAGGAAGATGGAATTGATGAATCAAAGCTAAATCGTGTAAACGGAAAACTTCATTCTTTTTGGTGCAAATTACAAGTAGTTTTATGTATTACTAGAAGGTGAAGCCCGTGCTCGAGCACGTGCCTAGCATGAGAATGGCTTTTGTAATTTTTACTCTTCATTATAACTTTTTTGTTTTAATTTGAGAGCTGTAGTATCTAACTCAACAGTAACTCCTTAGGCAATAACCTTCATGTTCTTCAAAACATAGATATGGAAAAGCAATCACTACAATGAAGATCACAAAAAGTAGAGGGCGACTTGCAGATAATTCTAGACTGATTTAGCATACTAGCACCGTATACGGTCGAAATCAGGAGAGCCCGATTTCGGAGTCCAAGTTAGTACCCCAAATTCGAATGAATCGAAGTCGGAGTCAAGTCTAGCTAAAAAGTGCATCCTTCGGGGATCAAATCGAGGGCTGACCATGATCTACCTCGAAATAATACCGTTATGAATCTGTACCAAAATGAGCGGGAACTTCTCAATGGCACGAAGATCAAGGCGTAAATTTCAGAATAGATTTGTAGGAATTAGTAAAAATCGTACTACATGGTTACACATCGGTCCCCAATAAGATTCTTTATTGTAAATAGTAATGTACCTTATTTAGGGTTTCCCCTCCTATATAAAGGGGACCATAATCATTTGTAAATATCATCTAATCATTGGCAAAAAATATACTCTCTACTTTTCACTCATTGTTCATGGGAACTGTCCTTTAAACTTTATTATTTCTTCTTGCTTTACTGTTCTTGATTTACCTCGAGGTCATTAAGCTCGAGGTCGACACTGCTTAAGCAACATTGATTTGGTTAACTTATTCTTTTAATTATTACCTTATACTTCTTGTCTATTAATTGGTATTGAACTGAATCACGTATATTTAAAATCACAAATCAAATTTAATTGTTACTCGTATTTTCAATGTAAACATTGGCGCCCACTGTGGGGCTAAAGATAATAGTGATTATTTCAGTGCCAATTTTCTGTTAACACACGTTATTCTTCACACTTTTTCTTGTCAAAGATTCTTTGTTTTCAGGCTAAAACATGTCGAACTCAGCAAACACACCAGTGCATGGTAATGACGGTCTCGGGTTCCATGGGGAAAATGATAATGCAACAGCTTCAGGGGCCGGTGTACCACCCCTTAACCCTGGGGTAGTGCCAGTTCCTCACCCAGTCGGTTCACACATTGCTCTAAACGTCGACTTAGGCACCGACGTCGGAGCAAGCGTACGCGGAGAGGTCCAACCTGGTGGCCAAAGAACACCGGGACGCGGAGATGAGAAAGTGATCCTCCGAGTAATCTTTGAAATGTTACAAGCGCAGCAGATCGCTATCGCTCAGCTGCAAAGTCAACAAAAGACTCCGAGCGTGGTGGGACCAAAAGCTATTGACCATGCTGAACCAATCCCGTAGAAGTTGAAGATCAAGGACAAACAGGTAGCTAAATAGCAATCACAGTCCATATCCTCGATTGAGCCCGAGGAACAGGTAGTCGAAGATGAAGAAGATGACTTCTTCACCCCTCGAGCTTTTGTCGCCCCCGAGGAATCAGATGCGACAAAATCCATGATCGAGGAACTAGAGCAGGTGATATTGATCGAGCATCTACCAAAACGGAAGGTATACCTAGGAATAGGATTAACCCCCGAACTTAGAAAAAACTCATTCAATTCCTTATTGAAAACATTGATTGCTTTGCTTGGTCCCACTTAGATATGATAGGGATTCCACCAGAGATAACCACCCATCTACTAAGTGTTGATCCTAGATTTAAACCAGTGAAGCAAAAGAGAAGGCCCCAATCCGAGGTGAAGCACACATTCATAAAGGACGAGGTAACTAAGCTTCTTAAAATAGGGTCCATTAGGGAAGTAAAATACCCCGAGTGGCTAGCTAATGTAGTAGCAGTACCTAAAAAAGGAAACAAACTTAGAATGTGTGTAGACTACAAAGATTTGAATAAGGCATGCCCTAAAGACTCTTTCCTACTGCCTAGCATCGATCGTTTGATCGATGACATGGCCGGCCACGAGATTCTTACTTTTCTCGATGCCTACTCCGGGTACAATCAAATTCAAATGAACCCGGATGACCAGGAAAAAACTTCATTTATCACAAAGTATGGAACATATTGCTACAATGTAATTCCCTTCAGGCTAAAAAACTGCAGGGGCTACATACCAACGCCTAGTTAATAAGATGTTCGAACTACAAAATGGGCAAATCTATGGAAATTTATACTGATGACATGCTAGTTAAGTCCCTGCGCGCAGAGGACCATTTGACTCATTTGTAGGCAACATTCGAGATCTTAAGAAAATACAACATGAAGCCTAACCCCGAGAAATGTGCTTTTGGATTTGGCTCGGGAAAGTTCTTGGGATTCATGGTATCGAATAGGGGGATCGAGATTAACCCCGACAAAATTAAATCTATCGAAGAAATCATCATCGTGGATAATGTAAAGGCCGTACAATGGCTAACCGGACGGATAGCTGCTCTAGGCCGATTTATCTCGAGGTCATCGGATCGGAGCCACCAATTCTTCTCCCTACTCAAAAAGAAGAATGACTTCGCATGGACTCCGAAATGTCATCAAGCGTTGAAGGAGTTAAAGCGGTACTTGTCGAGCCCGCCCCTACTTCACACTCCGAATGAAGGAGAGAAACTGTATTTATACTTGGCCATATCAGAGGCAGCGGTAAGTGGAGTGCTGGTTCGAGAAGAACAAGGTACACAATTTCGTGTTTATTATGTAAGTCGAACCTTAGGAGATGCTGAAACCAGGTATCCACATTTAGAAAAATTAGCACTTGCACTAATAAGTGCATCTAGGAAGTTAAAACCATACTTTTAGTGTCATCCCATATGTGTGTTAACTAGGTACCCACTCCGTAACATTTTGCATAAGCCCGAGCTATCGGGTCGGTTGGCCAAGTGAGCCATCGAACTCGGAGGGTACAATATAGAATATCAAACCTGAACGGCCATCAAGTCTCAAATTTTGGCAGACTTCGTGGAAGATTTTACACCTGACCTCGTGCCCGAAGTAGAAAAGGAACTTCTACTAAAGACGGGTACATCCTCGGGGTATGGACTCTCTTCACAGACGGCGCCTCGAATGTGAAAGGGTCCGGGCTTGGTATTGTTTTAAAATCGCCTACTGGAAAAGCTTCTAGATTAACTAACAATGAGGCCGAGTATGAGGCTATGATTGCAGGTCTCGAACTAGCCAAAAGCCTGGGAGCAGAGGTCATTGAGGCCAAGTGTGACTCTCTTTTGGTGGTAAACCAAGTAAACGAAAGCTTCAAAGTTCGAGAAGATAGAATGCAAAGGTATTTAGATAAACTTCAAGTAACGTTGCACCGCTTCAAAGAATGGACACTGGACCATGTACCTCGAGAGCAAAACAGAGAGGCCGATGCACTTGCAAATTTGGGGTCATTGGTCGAGGAAGATGATATTGTCCCAGGGACTGTTGTCCAATTGCCGAGGTCCGTAGTCGAAGAAGGCCATGCAGAGATTAATTCGACAAGTTTGACGTGGGATTGGAGCAATACATACATCAAATAATTAAAGAACGGAAAGCTCCCCTCGGACCCAAAGGACTCGAGAGCTTTACGAGCCAAAGCAGCTCGATTCTCGCTTTATAAAAATGGAACATTTTACAGAAGAACCTTCAATGGACTGCTGGCAGTATGCTTAGGACTAGAAGACACCGATTATGTATTGCGAGAAATCCACGAAGGCACTTGTGGGAACCACTCTGGAGCCGACTCTTTGGTTCGCAAGGTAATTAGAGTTGGATATTACTGGGATAACATGGAAAAAGATACTAAGGAGTTCGTTCGAAGGTGTGACGAATTCCAAAGGTTCGCACCGATGATCCATCAGCCCGATGAACAACTCCATTCGGTCCTATCCCCATGGCCATTCATGAAATGGGGGATGGACATCGTCGGCCCCCTACCAACGACACCAGGTAAAGCTAAATTCATTTTGTTTACGACTGACTAATTTTCAAAATGGGTAGAAGCGCATGCCTTCGAGAAAATAAGAGAAAAAAAAGTCATTGATTTCATATGGGACCATATCGTGTGTCGGTTCGGGATACCCACCGAAATAGTATGTGACATCAGGAAGCAGTTTATCAGCAAAAAAGTGACAAAGTTCTTCGAAGACCATAAAATCAAAAGGATTCTATCAACGCCCTATCACCCAAGTGAAAATGGCCAGGACGAGTCCACAAACAAAACCATCATTCAAAACATGAAGAAGATATTGAATAATGCTAAAGGGAGATGGAGAGAGGTATTGCTAGAGGTGCTATGGGCATATTGAATGACGTTGAAATCAAGCACGAGGGAAAACCCGTTCTCTTTGGTGTATGGGTCCGAAGCATTGATTCTGGTCGAGGTCGGGGAACCTAGCGTCATGTTTCAGCATACTACCGAGGATTCAAACCACGAGGCTATGAACACTTGTCTTGAACTACTAGATGAAAAACGTGAAGCCGCACTAGTTTGAATGGCCGCACAGAAGCAAATATCGAGAGGAATTATAACAGAAGGACGAACCTTCTTCATTTCGGAGTCGGGGACTTAGTTCTACAGAAAGTCACCCTCAATACTCGAGACCCAAATGAAGGGAAGCTCTGCCCCAATTGGGAAGGACCGTACCGAGTCATCGGAGTCGTAGGGAAGTGATCTTACAAACTTAGCACAATGGAAGGCGAGCAACTACCAAACAATTGGAATATATCACTACTCAAACAACATTATTGCTAAGGTATGACCTTCTCCCTTTTTTCCATTTATATTTAAGACTAACTCCTTGCAGGTGTTCGATCGAAGGCATCCTTCAACTTGAAGACCTTAGGTTTTAAAGCATGCGTTGCACTCTTTTTCCCTTAGATCGGGTTTTATCCCAAATGGGGTTTTCTGGCAAGAGTTTTAACGAGGCAACATTTATATTCTACCTAAGGAGAATTCAACAAGTATTCAAGGCTTCTTTTCAAGCAACCTCGAATACTGGGGGGCATCACCCTCGGAAGTTGCATTTTCGAAGAAAATACTTCGTGCCAAAGAGGGCATCGATAAGAGAACTCTTGTAATGGGCCAAACGGTAAAATGAACCGTGTCCACGTAGAATAGTTGAGCCCCCGACGGCAAAACATGTACGCATGTCTCAATTATTCAAAGAAGCATTCTTGCTATATCAAAACACTTTGTGTATCAAAGAAGTCTACTATTATACGAGACTCTTACTTATAATTCTATGAGAAACGGCTCAAGAGCCAGAACGCAAATGCACCCCGAATACTCGGGGAATGTCATCGACAGTCAACACATCTGAATCATCGAAAACTCGAACTCATAAGACCTCTAAGAGGAATCCCCTCGATATAAAGTCCAAGGCCACCATACTCGGGGACTAACCCTTCGAACAAGTTTGAAAGGTTATCGAGAAACAAGTCCAAGAGACATACCCGAAGGCTACAGCCACATTAAAGACTACAGTCACATGAAAAGGATACGGTAGGAATAAAGCTATTCGGAGATGTTCGACTTCCATCATTAAATTAAAGGCATTCAAACACTTTGAAAAACCGGTTAAAACAGGCTACCATCGGCAAAAGAAAATGATAAAGGGCTTCGATAAAACCAGCCCTCGAATAATGTAGAGGCTTCGATAACATCAGCCTTCGAAAAAACCTAAGAGGTAGTCAATTATCGCTACACAACAAATTACAAACGAGGTTCCAATCGATCGAACCTTCGAAAAACCCGACGGGTACAAAAAACACATGCTTAGGCATACCAAAAATTTTCACTAAGTCTTTTAGCCGAAAAAAGGAAAAAATTATAGCCGCTTTAGAGGCCGAATTGGGCCTACCTAAAGAACCTAAGGTCTGACCTAAAAGAGCCTAAGGGCCAATACTAAAGAGCATAAGGGCCGAAGCATATGGAGTTCGATACCTTACTCTCACTCAGTTTGGACTCAAGAGTCCCATCACCTCGAGCTCGCGTCAAACCGACTTAAAGCTTATCTTGAGGATAAAACCTTAAGAGGTATCCTATCAATAAACCTAAGGGTTTATCTTACCCCGAATTTGAGCCAATGCTTACCCAAATATTGAAAGATATATTATCAAAAGTCAATTTCGCATACAACAAAAACAAAGCAAACTTTGTAGAAAATCAGAGACTAAGAAAACAATCAAGGAAGCTCCTTTTTTTATATATACAAAGGGTGTTACAAAGGAGTTCAACAAAAAAAAAGATTACAAAAATATAGAAAAAAGTTCCTATCTACACTCGGGGGAATCCCCCTGGGCTAGTGTCTTCTCTCGGATATGTCCCTCCCTCGGGGCCAGCCTCTTCCCTAGGAATAGCCTCTTCTTTGATCTCCTTTTCACCTCCGGACCCACCTTGGTCCTTTTCAACATCATCATCATCGTCGGAGGTGAGAACGAATTTGGCATCAACTTCATCTGTCTTATCCTATTTTATCTCTTCGGAGAGATCGAAACCCCTGGCATGAATCTTCTCGAGAGTTTCCCTCCGAGATAGGCATCGAGCGTTGTTATTACTTCTCTTTTCCCGAGAAGCAACTTCTCTCAGCTCCATTTGAGCAGCTGCGGTATCCTTCAAATACACGACGACCGTTCTGTCAGCCGTGATTTGTATCTTCTTGGCTTTGGCCCGGGCTTCCGCAGCTTCAGCCTCGACCTTTGTAAGACCGGCCTCGAGCTCAACAATTCTGCCAGCCTGGATCAAACTGCTCTCTTGGGTGTTCCGAAGCTGGATCTCGATAGTAGATATTCTTGCCAGTGCAGTTTCTTTCGCCGCAACCAGGATGTCCATCTTCTCTTTCCATTTATTGCACTCGGTGTTGACCTGGTTAACCTCGCCTCGAAGCCGCTCCAGCATCTCCACCTTCTTCTGCAGCTGAGACATTGAAGTGTTAGCCTCCGAAGACGGGAGAGGAAGCCCGTATTCTTTCAAAATAATGGTTATCTTCTTCTCCAGTTCATCCTCATATTCACGAGCCTTGGCCAACTTGGACCGAAGGTTTTTCAGCTCTTCCTCCTTTTTATCGCAAAGGAGTCTTAGGGCTTTCTCTTCGCCCAATGACTTGTGTAGCTCGGCCTCACATTGACTTAGCTCGGACTTAAATTTGTTGAACGCCTACAGAGAAGAAAGGAATGATCAGTTAAGCAAAGGAGGAAAATGTAACATTAAAGAAATTGCAACGTTTCTAGAACTTACACTGTGTTGATACCCACTTTTTCCCAAAATATTTTTAAAATTGCATATATACCTTCAAATCACGCATTAATAGAAATTGGTGTTTTTCCATAATTTCAAAAGTATTTCTTGATTTAATTTATAATTTATGGTCCTATTAAGACCAAATTTTGCCATAAATAGCCAAATTGGCACCTTTTGGCTATAATTGCAATAACTTTGCAATTATAGCCCATGCATATAATTTTGTACTATTTTCTACCAGAAATTAGTCCTTTATATTTTTAAATACCCAATAATAATTTTTTTAAAATTATTTCCATTGATAGAATTCTTTTTTAATTAACATTTATCTTATAAATTATTTTGACTAATTTAATTCGGATATTTAACAAATGGCCTATTTCTATTTAAATTATAGGTAGCCCAAACACCTTATTACATTGTCCCAACAGACCCTAGGCCCAAATCCTAATCTACCCGACCCAGTTTCTGTTTTAATCTGAGCCTTTGATCAATTTTATCAACGGACCATATCCGTTCTTTCCTAAATTAACCTAAGACCATACCCCCCAACCCTCATTATCTCATCACTCACCCGCCGTCACCCCTCTCATTCTCTCTCAAACTCCCTCTGCCTAACCCTATCTCCCCTCGCCGGCTGCTGGCTCGCTGGTAACAATGGTGGTTCTCTACCACCCATAGCCTCTATGGCTCCTTCTATGCCCGGTTTCTTGCTGTCTCGAGGTTCTCAAGGGACCAGTGGCTGTTCACTTCCCCCCCTAGGTCTGTGCTCACCGTTCTCAGGCCACCTTGGCCCGTCTGAGTAAGATCTTTCTATTTTTTTGACTATATCTATGGTTTCTAAGCCGGAATCTCTCTATCTCTAGGTTGTTCTTCTCTGAAACCCTATTATTATCTCTTGACTCGTTAGATCTGTAACAGATCTAAGAGTATTTTGAGTTATTTCACTATTTTTCATGAGAAACTTTCTAATCTTTTCAAAACGTCTCTTCATCTCCATAACTAGGGTTTCTTAACCCCTTTTTCAAAAATGACTTTTCCTCTGATTTTAAGTGTTATTCTATAATCTTTACTATGTTTAAACAGTTTATTTAGGTTTTCCCTTTAACCTGATTAGCTATGTTAAAACCCCTAATTTCTTGGCTTAGTTCTGGGTTCTGAGTCTGTCTACGCTGATTTGTTCGTTTGATTTGTATGCATGTCTGTTTCTCATGAAAATGTTCTGAATTTCCGTGATTTCTACTCTGTTATGCTCATTAGGGTTTCTGATTTACCTTCTCCCTGCCTATACTATGTTTATTCCGTTCATTCACAGAAGCTTGTAGTAATTTCCTTTAATCAGTGCTATTTTGTTTGAATCCCTAATTTCCTGTAATTGATACCCTTTACTGATTTCCTGTGATTGATGCCTTTACTGATTTCCGACTTCTAAATTATTTTATTTCCTTATTATGTGGTTGACTATACTGTTAATTGATTCTTATGTTATTTCCTTAATTAGAACCTTATGTACCTAGCCTTAATCGCTTACTCTATACCTGTACTGTGTTTGAATTATTTCCTTAGTTATATTTCAGCCATATATAATCTCCTTTCTTATTTGTTACCTGTCTTTTACCGTTTGAAGTTAACTCCCTTAAATGAGGGAGTACTTGCACTGATTTTTACTCTAATTGATTCTGAATTCTTCAATTACTGAAATTTTTTTACTCTTACCTTATTTACCTAGCTTTCAAACTACTATATAGATTGCTCTCTTCTACTTTCATTAGTCTTACAGAAACACGAACTCACATTAGTTCACATCTCTCATACACTCAAAAGCTCTTCTGCTTTCTTTCTTACTTGCTATTGTTACTAAATTAGCCGGCTGCAAGCCAAGGCTAATTATTGCACTCTCATATTCTTCACTTTGTGTTTACTCTCTTTACTGGTATGTTCTGATTTTAAATCAAGCTCCCAAACCAATGTGTTTCCTACTGCTTCAGTTTATCATATTCCTGATCTGTTTCTATCTATTGTTTTGTTGTTCGACATGTAACTGGCCTGTTTACATTATTACTTCATACAGCATGTTAGTTATGTCCTACCCCTTTTAGGATCAGCATGTTTACTTCCCCTGTAGTCTGTCTCAGTGTGACTCTACTCTGTTTTTGAATGCTTGTCTATTTGTTGTCCAGTTCTTGCATGCACCTATTTTTGCAAAACTGATTTGTTACCCTAAGTTGTCTAATTCTATGTTTAACTCTGTTCTCAGCTGTTTGTGCTGGAATTCATACTGTGTTGGTACCATTAGCTATCCCCTATCCCATAAACCCCTACAACACCTTTATGTTTTTGCCTGTTATGTGTTCACTGTACATGCCCTATGTGTCCCCAATTCCCAACTTCCCTGTGTGAAAGTCTGTTGTTGAGCAATGTTGAATCTGATTGCTATATGGTTGATCTGCTATTTGTTTGACTACACTATTCTTGTTCAAACTATTTTACTATTAAACAACTCCTATTTTATAAGACTTTTTCATTCGACTGAGTCTTTTCAATACTGTTTTGTACCAAAGCATTTTCAAAAACTATGTCAAGCACTCTCACTCTACTCTTAGGTCTTTAAGTTCTGCCCCTCCAGTGTATGACTGCTTTGGGATTCCTGTGAGATCCCTCTGAACTCTAATGCACTGGAGATGGCTCTTCCACACTGCACTTACTCAATTCTGGTTATGAAATCTGGGTGTGAGCACTGCCCGGGATCCTTGAGGTCCTTAGGGGACTCTGACACACCCGGACATGAGAAAGGCTATGACTTTGGCATATGAGACTATGGACGATTTGGTACATTTGAGCCTACTTCAGGCTCCCCATAGTTTAAATTCTTCGTTTCCTTTATCTATTTAGGTAATTTATTTAGCTGGTCTGTAATAATTATTTGTAAACAGATATCGGGGTTGTCTAGTGAAATAGGAACGATAGTTATATATTCTATCATTGGGTAGAAATCATGCCTTAGGCTTTTACATTCCCTATATCTGCATTAGAATCCATGCTTAGGACCAACATATTCATTCAAACTATGCCAAACATGCATTAGATATCATGTCTTTAAGGCTTTTCATGTTTACTGCTTCAACGCACAGCATGTCCTTAATTTATGCTTATGCCTACCACTTAGAAATCCTGCTCCTAGGATAATAAAGCTAATATAAAATTGTTACTCCTGTGCATTCAAAATCATGTTTTCAATCATCCTGTAACTCTTTGTGCATTTAGAAATCATGCTTTAGGAATTCTGTGCATTATGAAATTATGTCTTAACCATTCTGAATTTTATATGTTCATATTAGATACCATGCTCTAGGACTCTGTTGCATTTGCTTTACCACGCCTAGTTTAAACTACTGATTCATGAAAAGGTATAACACAATCTCACATATGATTATCTTGTTTTAGATAAAACTAGTAACAATCCCTGCATTTTCGTAACATCTGGAACAATATGCTTTTAGGTAAAACAACTTCTGAATTGTCTAAATGTTAACATGCTTAAAAATAAGTAGGCAAACTAATTAGGCCCCTGCTTTTGAGTTTATAAAAAATAAAGCTGTATATTTCTATGCATGGGTACTCACATAGAATCCTGCTTAGGATCCTGTCTAATAAAACTGCTTCTTGTTTGTGTTTGAGACGTGCTGATTATGTGCATTACTTGTGGAGGTAAATCTGGGCCTCATAACTGCTTTCCTGCATTTATCTGACTAGTCATATTTGTTGTTGCCTGTCGCTTAGAATTTTATCCTTTCAAAACCTTAGGGGTCTTTCTAGAACTACCTATACTTAGAGGTCCTAAATTCCTCCAGGACCATTAAGAAGGGACGGGTAACAACACATATAGATATCGCTAAATAAACTAGCTTAATAATCACTAAGAGAGTGGGGATAAAGGGTAGATATAAATATGATGACCGGTGCGCTAATGTCACGTGTAGCCCCTCACTGAGGATGATTAAAGGGCATTGCGTTGATGTGATCCTATAGGATAAACAACTTAGGACTCCCCTATCCCCTACATATGTGTGCTTAGATCATAAATCTTTCAAAACTTTATCACATATGTGTGCTTAGACTGAGAACCTTTTCAAATCCATTACTTGTTTCTATGTGTATACTTTGACTGCCTATTTGCTACTTGCTTAAATTCACAAAGTTCGTTTGGCCGGGAACCACAGTTATGGACTTTGAGGGGTGCCTAACACCTTCCCCTTGGAGTAATTTCAAGCCCTTACCCAATCTCTGGTTATTCAATTAGTGTTATTGTGACCCTTAATAGGTGTCCTAACGCACCTTAATTCGTTAGGTGGCGACTCTTCAAATCTTTCACATCCCTTATCCCAAAAGGAAATGAGTTGTCCCAATAATGTCAAAAACCCTGACCGATCTGAAAAGAGAGAAAAGAGGGGGCGCGGCAACGTGACGACTCTGCTGGGGACATCTAGGCTTTTACCATTTCAAACCGCTTTGTGAATTTGTCTTTACTTTGCTAATACCTGCACACCCTTTCCCTTTCCCTTTATGTGTTACTTTCCCAAGTATTTATTCTTTTAAACTGACATGTTTCTTTTTGTTTTCCTTTGTAACTGCTTTTCAATTATAATTGTTGTATTTACCACTTTCATAACGTGCAAATACATGAGAACATGCTTTTATTGCTTATTTATTGTTGCATAATCATGCTCAACATCATATTCCACTCGTGCCTATACAAATCCTATAGCAACGCTTGATGCGTGGTTGCGCTCTTCCTATTTTATATCACCCCCTAAATTCGGAAAGACTTATTTGCGGTAAAACTAGTCGATCAGCAAGTTAGTACCCCAAGTTCGGAGTCCAAGTTAGTACCCCAAGTTCGAATGAATCGAAGTCGGAGTCAAGTCTAGCTAAAAAGTGCATACTTTGGGGAACAAATCGAGGGTTGAACATGATCTATCTCGAAATAGTATCGTTATGAATCTGTACCAAAATGAGCGGGAATTTCTCAATGGCACGAAGATCAAGGCATAAATTCCGGAATAGATTTGTACGAATTAGTACAAATCCGTACTAGGTGGTTACACAGCTGTCCCCAATAGGATTCTTTACTATAAATAGTAATATACCTTATTTAGAGTTTCCCCTCCTATATAAAGGGGACCTCAATCATTTGTAAATATCATCTAATTATTGGCAAAAAACATACTCTCTACTTTTCGCTCATTGTTCATCGGAATTGTCCTTTAAACTTTATTATTTCTTCTTGCTTTACTGTTCTTGATTTACCTCGAGGTCATTAAGCTCGAGGTCGACACTGCTTAAGCAACACTGGTTTGGTTCACTTATTCTTTTCAGTATTACCTTACACTTCTTGTCTATTAATTGATATTGAACTGAATCACGTATCTTTAAAATCACAAATCAAATTTAATTGTTACTCGTATTTTTGAGGTAAACAAGCACTTTAATATGTGCGTAATAGCATCCTTTTATATACCATAAGTACATTGTCTAGTGGAACCATCCACATTTAAATATTATATACACCATACACCAAAAAAATACATATGTAGTTTGTATTTTTAGTACATCATGTTTTTGGGCTATGCTGCCAACCTTAGTAGCCAATCTTTTCCATTCCAAAAACAACAACGTAGTAAGATTTTGCGGTACCCGAAAAAAGCAGATAAACTCCAACGAAGAAAAGAAAATGAAATCAATCAGGTATAGTGGAAAATAAATATTAGTGAGTAATAAAGTAGACGTGTATAGAACTCAAGCTCCTCTGGAAAGTAATACTATAGTATTAATAATAACATATCCAAAAACTTAAATCTGTAAATTTGGGAGAAGACATTTGACGAGAATTTAACAGACTGTTGCTAATTGATTACTTGTTGATAGTTTCAAACGAAAAAAATATTTCCTTGAAGAAATTAATTGTCTTTGCCTTCTTGTGGCATATATCTTTTTCATATTTTCAGTTAATTACACAACTTATGTTTCATTCTCAATCCTTCAAACCGCTACAAAGATACTACTTACTGATAGTTTCAAATTTAAAAATATTTTCTTGTAAAAATTAATTGTTTGTGCCTTCCAGTGGCAGATATTTTTTTTCTTCATATTTTAGTTAATTACACAACTTATCTCTCAATCCTTCAAACCACTAAAAAAGATAATTATTCCTTTCCAATATGAAATTCTTTTGACTTTCAAAAAGTTTTTATAACAGTTGCAGACTATACATTTTTACCTATACCACACTGCAATAAGAGTTATTTGAGCAATGATGTAAATTTTCTTTGTCTATGATGGTATGAATAAGTAAATATTCCTTTGTGTGCTTGCGTGGAGCTATGTCTCATATTTAGAGCCATGATACACGACCATGACAACATAAATTCTATTTTTTAAGTTATACTTTAGGAAAATCACATATATCCGTAGCTTTATTATTATTACTGCAATACATGTGACAACAAAGCGAGAATGAAAAATTACATAATCAAATTGCCATCTTCTCAATTATAAAAAGACCAAAGAGACACCACTGAAGTATTAACGTTTCATACTGCAGGAGAAAAATTTATCAACTTGTACACATTCCGCAACGAAAACATGGCAGAAAAGAGACAAAATAGGTATTCATAAAATCAAACATACTCAAACTAAATCAAGAGTACAACAAAAACAGAAAACAAATCATTAATAACTTCAGAAGATGAACAACTATAAATACTTAAAAAGACTCACCATGTACGCATTTTTTGATGGTGTTACGTTGTTGGTTGTAGTTTTAGCCCTGCGCTTGAAGATTTAGAGATCACATCTGCTTCTTCCATTTATACCTCATTTGCACCTAGAGGCTTTACCCTTTTTTGGCTTCTCTTGCTAATTATTGGTGCAAAGATATGTTCCTTTTCTACGTAGGACAAAACTGATAGACTTGTACGCACATAGTCAGAACTTTTCCAAGATTATTTTTTTAATTGAATCCAAAAGATTCTATCTGAAAATGTGTCCTGGATATGGTTAACGGACAAGAGTTGTTTCTGAAAATGAAGAAAGTCAATTTTCAGATCTAAAGTGCCGGATAAAATAAATTTAAATGTAAGTAATGTAAAATTACATACAAATAATATTTTGCATGCAAAAAAGTAGATAATTCCATCTATCTACTGCCATGAGGCCTTTGACTTGTCTTGGAAGTTCGGCAAAAGTCTGGAAATTCTGAGATTGTGAGAAAGTATAGCTAATAGATGCTAGCTTGTAAGCTACTTGGTTGATTTCTCTGAAGCAATGATCCAATAAGAAGCCAGTTTGTTCCTTATGAACTTTCAACTCCTCCACTTCTTTAAGGATCCTCCATGGAGTACCACTATAGCCATTAACACAATCCACCAGCAGCTTGGAGTCACTATTTGCAATAATCTTATCGAATCTGTTGTTTCTACACCATTTGATACCAAATAACAAGGCTACAGCTTCTGCCTAATTACTTGTACCAGGTCCCAATACCAGAGAGTAAGCAAAGATGAAATGGCCATCACAATCTC
Source organism: Nicotiana knightiana (assembly GCA_005239525.1). Classification (NCBI taxonomy): domain Eukaryota; kingdom Viridiplantae; phylum Streptophyta; class Magnoliopsida; order Solanales; family Solanaceae; genus Nicotiana; species Nicotiana knightiana. The sequence goes on along the minus strand of ML404602.1, from coordinate 10,732 downwards.
TAATTACACCACCACCTCCACAAACTCCATTCTTGTAACTCCCATCTGAATTAATTTTAACAGTAGGAAGTTTATCCCTTAAAGCTATCCAAACAATAAAATTCATATTGAAGGGCACAAGCTTATGCCAAGTCATACTATCCACCCAATTCTTATTCTTCTTGTTTCTAAAGAAATTTCAAGAAGAAGCCACCGATAAATTCCCTTTATTATCAGCAGTCCACACAGGTTTATCCACTCCATTAGGATTAAGACGGATCTGTAACTTGTTGATGGTACTTCTCACATAGTCAGGAAAATGAACATCCCATCCTTCCCGATGCCAGTTACCATCAACAAAAATATAAGAGATCTTGACATTCTGTCACGATCCAATTTTTCCCTCCGTGAGGTGTCGTAGTCTCTACAACTAGGTAAACCTATCACATCGCTGAAATGAAACAAAAGCATGAACATTAACTATCAATAGTAACAAATATCTAATAAATAACTTAATGCCACTCGGCATATACAATTATCACTTCTGAAATATACAATAATTCCCAAAACCCAGAACACCACAAGTCACAAACTACTAAGGAGTCTTAACTACTCTATACATCATTTCTATAGAAAGCAGGAAAAATGAACATAAGGGATAGAAGGGGACTCCGAGAATCTGCGAGCGCGGACAGATATACCTTGAAGTCTTCAATAAGCAGCAATGACTACACTAACGATGAGGCTGGTAAGATGCACCTGGATCTGCACACGAAAACATGTGCAGGAAATGACGTGAGAACACCACAATGGTACCCAGTAAGTGCCAAGTCTAACCTCGATCGAGTACAGACGAGGTCAAGTCAGGGCTCTACTCGTATAGAAATAATATAGCAAGACAAGAATGAAATATTGCAGTATAATAAACACTTGAATTGAATAGGGAAGAAATCATAGAAAACATAACAGCTGAATACACAACAATGCAACAGGGGATCTCCCAAGATTCCGTCTCGTAGTCCCAAACGTAAATGTGCAGGGGGATCTCCCGGAATACCGTTCCGTAGTCCCAAAATAAATATGCAAGACAGGAGGGGGGGAGGGGTGGATCTCCCGGAATACCGTTCTGTAGTCCCAAAGTAAATATGAAGTACATGAGGATCTCCCGAAATACCATTCCGTAATCCCAAAGTAAATATGCAGCCAAACATTATAATTCAATAGTTACGACATGAAATTTTACAATTCAACCTAAGTACAAGTTAAGGAAAAATATGAAAATTCACTAAACATGCTGCTCATAGTTCAAGTAAACAATTAAGGCAAGTAGGCATGCTATTCTAGTCTAACAGGATACTACACATACTGATAAGATTCAAAAAGAAGGAAAACAGGGCATTACTTAGTAAAAAACGGGTTTTTACAACAATTAGCCCGTGTACGTACTCGTCACCTCACGTACACGACACTCATATATCAACAACAGTACCAATTCTAAGGGGAGTTCCCCCACACAAGGTTAGGTAGGTCACTTACCTCGAACCAAGCTCAAATCAACCGAAATAACGCTCTTTCCACGAATATCCGACTCCAAATGGCCCAAATATATCCAATACCAATTACATAACATAAATATAACTACAAGAAACTAATTTATTGAACAGAATCAAAGTTAAAGCAAGAAATTGGAAAATCGCTCAAAAAGCCTCCCCGGGCCCACGTTTCAGAATCAGATAAAAGTTACCAAATATGAACACCCATTCATTCACGATTTCACTCGTACAAAAATTATCCAAATCCGATGCCTAAATCCCGCTCAAAACTCAGAAATTCGGTTGTGACACTTTCCCTCCATTTTCCCAACTTCCTCACTCAAAGTCCTTAATTAGATGAAGAATACAATAATAGATTGATGAAATATAATCAAAATCGAGTTAGAAATCGTTACCCAATAAATTCCTATGAAAATCCTTCAAAATTTCGCCTAAATCCGAGCTCTCCAAGTCCCAAAATAAAAATGAGACCAAACCCTCGATATTTCCCCTTTTCTGGTGAGTGATTTCGCTTCTACGACTCCAGAACCGCATCTGCGGTCCCGCACTTGCCGAATTCCCATCGCAGGTGGGAATTTCACTTAAAACTCGATATCTGCTTCTGCAATCAAGAGGTTGCACTTGCGGACCTATGTCCGCTTCTACGGTCCTAGACCCCTCCTATAATCCCTCACGCGCATTTGTGGGCATCGCAGATGTGGAATTCACCTCGCATGTGCGACCCCAGACCACCCATCCAAATCCGCTTCTGCGCTTGATCATTCGCACATGAGGCCCCGCACCTGCGGTTCCCCCACCGCAGGTGCGAAAACACCAGAAACCAGCAAACTTCAGAATGATCTTAAGTCCCATTTTCATCCGTTAAGCACTTGAAACTCACCCAAGGCCCCCAGGACCTCAACCAAACATATCAACCAATACCGAAACACCATATGAATTTAGTCAAGCCTTCAAACCACATCAAACAACATCAAAAATACGAATTATACACGAATTCAAGCCTAATGAACTTTGAAGTTTCTAAATTCTACAAACGACGTTGAAACATATCATATCTCGTTCGAATGACCTAAAGTTTTACACAAATCAAAAACGAAACCACGAACCTACACCATTTTCTGGGAAATTTAATCCGAACAGGATATCAAAATTTCCACTGTCGGCCAAAATCGCCAAAATTATAACTTTCGCCAATTCAAGCCTAATTCTACTACGGACCTCCAAATCACATTCCGGACGCGCTCTTAAGTCTGAAATCACCTAACAGAGATAATGGAACCATCAAAATTCAAATCCAAGGTCGTTTACACACAAGTCGACATCCGATCGACTTTTCCAACTTAAGCTTCCAATTAAGAGACTAAGTGTCTCAATCTGCTCTGAAACCCAAAACAAACCCTCCCAGCAAGACACAATAGCAGAAATAGGTACGAAGGAAGCAGTTAATAGGGATAGGGTCTCTAAATCTCAAAATGACCAACTGAGTCGTTATATCCTCCCCCTTTTAAAACGTTCTCGAACGAGTATAGAGATATACCCGAAGTTGTGAAAATATAAGGATAACATCTATGCATATCCTGTTCGGTCTCCCAAGTCGCCTCCTCGACCGACTGACCTCTCTACTGAACCTTTGCTGAAGCAATGTTTTTTGACCTTAGCTTTCTGACCTGCCTATCCAAAATAGCCACTGGCTCCTCGACATAAGATAGATCCTTGTCCAACTGGACTGACCTGAAATTTAATACATTAGTCGGATCACCGTGATACTTCCGGAGCATAGAAACGTGAAATACCGGATGAACCCCTACTAGGCTGGGAGGTAAGTCAATCTCATAAACAACCTCCCCAACACGCCACAACACCTCAAAAGGACCAATATACCTTGGGCTCAACTTAACCTTCTTGCCGAACCTCATAACGCCCTTCATAGGCGATACCCGAAGCAAGACCCGCTCTCCAACCATGAATGCTAAATGGCGAACCTTCCGGTCCATATAACTCTTCTATCTGGACTGGGTTGTGCGAAGTCTGTCCTGAGTCACCTTCACCTTATCCAGGGCATCTTGGACCAAGTCTGTACCCAATAATCGGGCCTCGCCTGGCTCGATCCAACCCACTGGGGACCGACACCACCTACCATACAGAGCCTCATACGGTGTCATCTGAATGCTGGACTATAATAACTGTTGTAGGCAAACTCGACAAGTGGAAAGAACTAGTCCCACGACCCTCTAAACTCCATCACGCCCGTATGGAGCATATCCTCTAGAATCTGTATCGTGCGCTGCCCATCCGTTTGTGGGTGAAATGCTATGCTCAGCTCCACTCTAGTGTCCAACTCCTGCTAAACGACTCTCCAGAAATAAGATGTAATGTGTGCCTCTATCTGAAATGGTGGAAATTGGGACACCATGTAGGCGAACAATCCCTCGGATGTAAATCTTAGCCAACCTCTCTGAAGAGTAAGTAGTCATCACTGGAATGAATGCACTGACTTGGTCAGCCGATCTACAATCACCCAAATAACGTCTAACTTCCTCGAAGTCTGTGGGAGCCCAACTACGAAATCCATGGTGATCCGCTCCCACTTCCACTCTGGGATCTCTAACCTTTGAAGTAAGCCACCCGGTCTCTGATGCTCATACTTAACCTGCTGACAATTGAGACACCGATCCACAAACCCAACTATATCCTTCTTCATCCTCCTCCACCAATAGTGTTGTCTCAAATTATGGTACATCTTCGGGACACCCGGGTGGATGGAATACTGCGAGCTCTGGTCCTCTTCAAGAATCAATTCCTGAAGCCCATCTGCATTGGGCATACATATACGGCCTGCATCCTCAACACGCCATCATCACCAATAGTCACATCTCTAGCATTACCTCACCAAACCCTGTCCTGAAGGACGAGAAGATTGGGGTCATCATACTGACGCTCCCTGATACGGTCATAAAGATAAGATTGAGAGACCATGCAAGCCAACACTCGGCTCGGCTCCGAGATATCCAGTCTCACAAACTGGATGTCTAAGGCCTGAACATCTAATGCTAAGGGTCTCTCTACTGCTGGAAGATATGCCAAACTCCCCAAACTCTCTGTCCGGAGACTCAAGGCATCGGCCACCACATTGGCCTTTCTCGGGTGGTACATAATGGTGATGTCATAATCCTTAAGTAGCTCCAACAACCTCCGCTGATGCAAGTTAAGATCCTTTTTCTTGAACAGGTACTGCAAACTTCCGTGATCGGTGTAGATCTCAGAAGGAACACCGTACAAATAGTGGCGCCAGATCTTCAGGGCGTGAACAATAGCTTCTAACTCAAGATCGTGGACATGGTAGTTGTTCTCATGCACCTTCAACTGCCTGGATGCGTAGGCAATCACCTACCATCCTGCATCAAAACCGCGCCAAGACCAATCCGTAAAGCATCACAATAGACTATGTAAGACCCCGAACCTGTAGGCAATACCAATACTGGGGCTGTAGTCAAAGTTGTCTTGAGCTTTTGAAATCTCTCCTCACACTCCTCTGTCCACCTGAACGGAGCATTCTTCTGGGTCTGCCTGGTCATAGGTGCTGCAATAAATTAGAATCTCCCTACAAAACGATGGTAATATCCCGCCAAACAAAGAAAAATATGGATCTCCATAGCTGATGACGATCTAGGCCAACTCTGCAACACTTCCACTTTCTTCGGATCTACCTTGATCCCATCAATCGACACCACATAACCCAAGAATTCCACTGAGTCTATCCAAAACTCACACTTCGAAAATTTTGCGTACAACCTCTTCTCCCTCAAAGTCTGAAGCACACTCCTCAGGTGCTGCTCATGATCTTCCTAAGTTCGGGAATACACTATAATGTCGTCAATGAACACAATGATGAAAGAGCCAAGATAGGGCCGGAACACACTGTGCATCAAATGCATAAATATTGCTGGGGCATTGGTCAGCCCGAAAGACATGACTCATAGTGACCATATTGGTCCTGAAAGCAGTCTTCGGGATATCTGGCTCCCGAATCTTCAACTGATGATAGCCTGAGCCCAAGTCAATCTTGGAAAACACCCTGACACCCTTTAACTGATCAAATAAGTCATCAATGTGAGGCAATGAGTACTTGTTCTTCACTGTAACCTTGTTCAGCTGGTGATAATCAATACACATACGCATATAACCATTCTTTTTCTTCACAAACAAGACCGAAGCACCCCAAGGTGACACACTGGGCCGAATAAAGCCCTTATCAAGCAACTCCTACTACTTCTCCTTCAGCTCCTTCAACTTAGGAGGAGCCATACAATATGGAGGAATGGATATGGGATGAGTGCCCAGAAACAAATCAATGCCTAAATCAATATCTCTGTCAGGCGGCATGCCCGGAAGATCAGCTGGAAACGCATCTAGGAAGTCCCTCACTACTGGAACTGACTCAAATGTATCTGTATCAATACTAGCATCTCTCACATAGGCCAAATACGCATCACACCCCTTCTCAACCATTCGTTGAGCCTTAAGAAATGAAATAACCATGCGAAGTGTATACTCTGAGGTACCCCTCCACTCTAATCGCAGTAAGCCTGGCATAGCCAACGTCACAGTCTTAGCGTGACAATCGAGAATAGCATAATGGGGTGATAAGCAGCCCATGCCCAAGATAACATCAAAATCTACCATGCTGAGTAATAATAAATCGGCTTTGGTCTCAAAATCACTAAGAGCAATCAAACACGACCAATATACGCGGTCCACAATAAGAGAATCTCCCACAGGAGTAGATACATAAACAGGGGAACTCAAAGAATCCCGAGATACCCCCAAATGTGGAGTAAAATAAAAGGAGACGTATGAATATGTAGAGCCTGGGTCAACTAATACAGATGCATCCCTATGACAGACTAGAACAATACCTGTGATGAAAGAGCCGGAAGCAACTGCCTTCGAATGACCTGGAAGAGCATAATACCTAGACTGGCCTCCCTCTTTGGGGCGACCTTGGCCTCCCCGATCTCCACCTCGAACTGGCTGAGTGGGTGGGGCGGTAGCTGGGGCTGAAAGCATGGCCGGAGGGCCCGGTGAAGCACGTGGTGGATGAGAAGTCTGTGGAGGTGCACCCCTCCTAAGTCTGGGGTAATCCCTCACCATGTGGCAAGTATCACCACACTCAGAACAACTCCTCGAAGTACGTGGCGGCTATGACTGGCTCGGGCTAGGTCTGCTTAGACTGGTCGCTAATAGCACCCCGAGCAGGAGGTACACTAGATACAAGCGGCACATAATAAGGCTCCTAAGGCCTAGAAGGAGCTGGGACACCACTGGCAGCTGGAAGAGCATGAACAGGGAGACTCACATAACCCCTACCATGGCGAGCTGCTAGGGCACGAGCTCCAGAATAATAACCAGTCTCTCGAGACCTCTTAACCTCTCTCTCCTCTCTATCCCGGGTAAGCATGCCCTCCACCTGCCTGGCAATACTCACGATCTGCTGATAAGAGATGTCCATCTCCAAATCCTTGGCCATACTGGTCCTAATACTGGGATGTAGTCCCTCTGACACATTCATAGAACCTTGACACAGTCGTAGAACCATGACACAACTGCTCAAACTCCAGGTGCCATGCATCCATGAGGCTCTGAGGAACATACTCTCTCAAAAACATATCCAAGAACTGATTCCATGTGAGTGAGGCTTCCTCGTCCGGACTACTCAACTCATAAGCAGACCACTATTGATAGGCTACTCCTCTAAGTTGGAAATTTCTGAAAGAAACCCCACTCGTCTTCGCTATGCCCATAGTACGGAGAAAACAATGACACTCCCTCAGAAAACCCTGAGCATCATCCGAAGCTAGTACTCTGAAAGTAGGTGGGTGGTACTTCTTGTACCTCTCAAGTTTGAGCTGCTCTGCATCAGAAGCAGCTGCCCTGGTCTCATGCTGAACCGGAGCTACCGACACATAGGAATAAATTCTAGGGCCTGATCAACCTGGACCCTATGCTTAGGAGTACGAGCTATGGGAGTCTGTGCCCCTCCCCGGACCTGAGATGTGGCAGGAGCTAGTGGGATAAATCCAACATGAGCTAAGATGCTGAACATGCTCATGAACTGGGATGGAGTCTCCTGGTGGGCTGATGAAGCAATAGGGACCTCCAGTGCCTACCCTCCAGCTGGAGCTGCTAGGGACTCCTCTGTCGCAGCTCGCGCGGGTGCTCTGACTGCACCGCGTGATCGTCCTCTACCCCGGCCCCGAACTTTGGTGGATCTAGTAGGGATCTCGGGTGTCTGGTCGTCAGATCTCCCCTTACGGGTCCTCACCATCTGTGAGAAAGATTAGAATAGAGAATTTTAGATTTTGATGTCAATAACTCGCACGGCAAGGAAATCAAGAAGTATGATTGTTGTTAACAGTTCCATAGCCTCCTGAAGATAGGTATAGATGTCTTCATACCGATCCGTGGGACTCTAATAAACTGGCTTGTGACTCACGATACCTATAAACCTAGAACTCTGATACCAACTTGTCATGACCCAAAATCTCCCTCCGTGAGGTGTTGTGGCACCTAGTCTCTATGACTAGGTAAGTCTAACACATTGCGGAAATGAAAAAAAATCATGAACATTAACTACCAATAGTAACAAATATCTAAAAAGTAACTGAATGCCACTCAACATATACAACAATCACTTCTGAAATGTACAAAACAATTCCCAAAACCCGAAACACCGCAAGTCACAAACTACTAAGGAGTCTTAACTACTCTATACATCATTTCTTTGAAAGAAGGAAAAATGAACATAAGGGGATAGAGGGGGACTCCGAGGATCTGCGAGTGCGTGCAAATGTACCTTGAAGTCTCTAATAAGCAGCAACGACTACACTAACGATGAGGCTGGAAAGATGTACCTGGATCTGCACACGAAAACATGTGTAGGAAAGGGCGTGAGTACACCACAGTGGTACCCATTAAGTGCCAAGCCTAACCTCGGTCGAGTAGTCACGAGGTCAGGTCAGGGCTCTACTGGTATAGAAATAATATAGCAAGACAAGGATGAAATATTGCCGTATAATAAAGACTGGAATTGAATAGGGAAGAAATTATAGAAAACATAACATCTCAGTACACAACAAAGCAACATGGGATCTCCCGAGATACCGTCTCGTATTCCCAAACGTAAATGTGCAGAGGGTCTCCCGGAATACCGTTCCGTAGTCCCAAAATAAATATGCAAGACATGGGGGGATCTCTCGGAATAGCATTTCGTAGTCCCAAAGTAATTATGCAGTACATGGGGATCTCCTGGAATACCGTTCCGTAGTCCCAAAGTAATTATGCAGCCAAACAATAGAATTCAATAGTTACGACATGAAACTTTACAATTCTACATAAGTATAAGTTAAGGAAAAATAGGTAAATTCACTAAACATGCTGCACATAGTTCAAGTAAACAGTTAAGGAAAGTAGGCATGCTATTCTAGTCTAATAGGATACTACACATGCTGATAAGATTCAAATAAGAAGGAAAACATGGAATTACTTATTAGAAAACGGGTTTTAACAACAATTAGCCCGTGTACGTATTCGTCACCTCACGTACACGACACTCATATATCAACAACAGTACCAATCCTATGGGGAGTTTCCTCACACAAGGTTAAGCAAGCCACTTACCTCTAACCAAGCTCAAATCAACCCAAATAATGCTCTTTCCACGAATATTCGACTCCGAATGGCCCAAATCTAACCAAAACCAATTACATAACATAAATATAACTACAAGAAACTAATCTATTGAATAGAATCAAAGTTAAAGAAAGAAATTGAAAAATCGCTCAAAATCCCTCCCTGGGCCCATGTCTCGAAATCGGGTAAAAGTTACCAAATATGAACACCCAGTCACTCATGAGTTCACTCGTACAACAATTATCCAAATTCGACGCTTAAATCCCGTTCAAAACTCAGAAATTCGGTTAGGAAACTTTTCCCCCATTTTCCCAACTTCCTCACTCAAATTCCTAAATTAGATGAAGAATATGGATTGATAAAATATAATCAAAATCGAGTTAGGAATCATTACCCAATAACATCCTATTAAAATCCTTCAAAATATTTCCTAAATCCGAGCTCTCCAAGTCCCAAAATGAAAATGGGACCAAATCCTCGATACTTTCCCTTTTCTGCCCAGCGATTTCGCTTCTGCGACTCCAGAACTGCATATGCGGTTGATCACGCTCAACTATTTCTAATAAAAGACTAAACGAGCGTTGCAAATATAATCCGGGGTATTATGCCCAGAGTCGATCCCACAGGGAATTTACGTATCAATCAAGTCTTTAGAATATGCAACTTTTACTCAATCAATTCTCTCAAGACTTTTTAATATAAATTGGTGATGTTTTACTAATTCTAATGACAATAATAATAACTAGCAATTACTAACAATGTGTTGTAAATAATGATGATAAAGGTCTAAGGTTATGGTTTCACCCCTTGGTGAACTTACTTCTCAGATACTTCATATAGCTTGATTAGTTGTCTCTANCAACGGGTTCTACCAAAACCCTAGATTAAAGAAGTTAGCTAAACATGTTCAAAAGAATCAAATCTAAAATAACTTGCATAATGAAACTACAAAGTAATGAAGAAAATCTGTACAAATTGATGTCTTGCCGTCCGTCTCTTCGAATCCCTCGAATACTTCGAATCCCCCTAAGTTGTATTTTTGGGGTCTATTTATATGTTTGCGACAAACCCTAAACATGTAGGAGAATTCTATTCCAACCGGGAAACACTTAAACTCGTCAAAACTCGGAATTGACCAGAACTAGGGACCCGGGCGTTTGGGCTCAAACGCCCCCCTAAGGCCTGGGAAGGCCTGGCGTTTGGGATCTAAACCCCCCCTAACGCCAGGGGCTGCCTGACTTTAGGGGAAAAACGCCTGGATAAGGCCAGGGTGTTCCCTCTTCGCCTCTTAAGCGTATGTTNGAGGTCAACAACATTACCTTTCCTTCATGAATCATGTGCCCTCACCAAATCAAAGAGCTAGTTCCTCACACAATAAAAATTAAGAACACTTAGGAACTCAAGATAGAAAGAATTCACTTTCTCTCAGAAATATTCATATGCCACAAAAGATGCACCATAGGCTTACCCGTAGTGTAATACTCTACTAATTGAGCTCATTCAGTCTAGGA
>ML404601.1:0-17231 GCA_005239525.1 Nicotiana knightiana | reverse complement strand
CCCCCCCCAAGTTCGGGGCATGAAAAATTGGTATCAGAGCAGTTATGTCCTAGGGAATCTACAAGTCGTGTCTAGTAGAGTCTTTTTTATGGGTGTGTCGTGCACCACACTAATAAATAGGAGGCTACAGGGCATTTAGGACTGTCACTCTTTCTTCTTACTCTAGATCATGTGGTAGAACTCAGTTGTAAGAAATCAATTTCCTAAACTCTGTCTTATTCATAATACGACAATGCCTACATCCAGAAAGACGATTGGTAAAAGATTGCATGTGACTATGGAAGAGTTGAGTTAGAGGAACTCGATTCTGCATGATGCTTATGATGAGTAAATGTGAGGTCTTTAGCAGATCATGTATGTACTAAAAGGTGTAAGCTTCTTGATATGAAGCCCTAAGGCATGAATATCTATCCATCCATGTGGTAAAAAGCAACGAGAGAATCAAAAGGTACATGTTTCAACAAGTACAAGAAGCAAGGTGAAAAAGGGTACGAGGTACCCAGTTAGTAAGGATGAACGTTATCTAAAATTCGGGAAGAGAGATATAAGCATTTTGAGTTACCTTCAACAGTAACAAATGTATGTATAATCGGCCACGCCCATCTCAGTCATGCCCTATGGGAGAAAACGGATATGGTTTAAGAGAAGGACAGGATATCAGGATCCGGCTGGGGTTAGAGTAACCCAAAATGATGGATGGATTGTTTGAGTTAGTTGACATTTCCGAAGGATATTACAAAGGTTCAAATAGACCTCTTTGTGAAACACCCAGATGGTTCACTCTAGAACATTACAATTAGATGTGAATACTAGCATGATCAAGAAAATTCAGAAGATAGGCACTGAAATCCTAGAAAGGATAAGTACTACCTTAGCGTGACTTCCGTCCCTAGTAGAGCGAACCGAAGAGCCATTGAATGAAGCAAGGAGAGCTAAAAGCAAAAGAATGTCTTGTTGAAGTTTTCAAAAGAAATGAATAGGCTGAAATATTAGCAGGGAGATAAGAAGAGAGATAAGGAAGCATTATGAGTAAGATGTGATACATGGATGACAACGGTAGATAAAAAAGATGATAGTATTACAGAGTATATAGTCAAGTGAAGGAAAATACGAGAGGTGACAGGCCTTGAGGCAACAAAAGAATATAGGTCATAAAGTCACATCTTCATTTTGAGAAATAAGTTCGCAACTTTAACGCAATTACCAAAAGGAAAGGTTGGACCCCCAGAGTAATAGAAACCAGTATGGATTGGTGAACAAGACAAGCTAAACATAAATTAGGGACGGGGTGATTTGATAATAGTCGGCATCATGAGAATTTCATATTTCATTCCGGCAATAATAGAACGGATAACAAAAGAAGATTCATGAAAAATTTAGAGAATGGTCACTCAGGTAGACGCTTCCCTAAACAAGCAATGTGAGCAATGTTAAGCTTAAGGAACTGTGTGTGCCAGTTACACTAGGTGTCACCCTCGTGAATAAGGAATTTCGTTATCCTTGGTACAGAAGAATTTCTGCAAGGCGAGTAAGGGTCATTGATGTTATGAAAAGACGCCAAGGATTAAGAGGTAAAAAATCTATAGGAAGATCATCGTATCACTAAATCTTAGTACTCCCCTAAAGGGGGGGAATAGAGAGTGATGTGGCATTAAGTCAGAATTAAATGGTTCTAGTAACTATGGAATGGTAAAGGAAGAATACGATAAAAATGAGAAAAGGACAAGATTGCATTTACTCAAATCCTATAGGTATGCTACGATTCCTGAACATTATGTAAACACGACGTCAAGGAGAGGAAATATGGGTTCCTGCTCGAGATGTTATTGATAGATAAAGAGCCAGTGCGAGACGTAAGTTAAGATAAAAGAAATAACCCAAGAAAAATTTTGCAAAATATTCATATGAGAAGGGGCCAACGAGTAATTAGTAGTTGATTCAGGATGGGCCTATTTATGGCTAGACAAGAGGATACAGAGAAATCAACAGATTGTGCAAGATAAACATAGTGAAGCCCAACATGGGAATCCAGTCTCGCAGATATGACATAGTGATCCTTGAGAAATATTATGATAAGAGTTGGGATAGTTAAAGGTACTGTATGAATGTTACAGAAAATAAAAGAGAGTCTCACTAGGAAGCCAATCAAAACTTCAGTTCAGAAGCAACTATACGAGCACAAGGGCGTGGAGATAAGTAACTACGAACAATTATAGGAGAGGAAGGACATCAAAAAATAATTCCGTTGAGTATACGATGTAATAAGCTCGCAGATTTACAAGAGTCAGAGGGTCTTCCCTAAGTACTACAATGAAAGACTAGCTGAGGAAATAAGGAAGAAGGCTTCAACCTAAGCTCGGTGACCTAAAGAGGAAATGATATTGTAACAACAATCTCACAACAACATTGTATGCACTCCATCAAAAAGTGACACCTATTGTGGCAAATGAACAGGAAGAAGAAAAAAATATATCAAAATCAAAAGGTGATATTCAAGATCATATGGGTTGTATGGATATTCCATAGCATCCATGAAGGGCTAAAATAATAACTAATATCACGAGACGTAGATTGGAAGATAACTTAAGCCTACATAAAGGTAGATGAGAGAGAAGAGGAAACTAAAGAGTTACATCAACTAAGTAAATCAGGAATTTAATTATTGGGCCCAGAAACTTATGGACATCATGATTGAGAACATTGCAGAATCACTCTTAATATCAGAGGTATAAGAGAGACTACTACAAAAATCCCATCAAGATACATTGAATCGATGACCTATACTTCAATGAATATTCACTTTAGATTGCTTAGTCCATCTCATTATTAATTCATTGTTAAAACAATTTGAACATAAGAATTTTTGTCAATAATTATAATTCTTGTTGTATAGGTTTACGACGTGTAATTAAATTAAATTAAATAAAAAAAGGCGAAATGATTTCTCTTTCAGTTGATTTTATTCAACGATTGACCAAAATATTAATAATTAATAAATAAATTATTCATTTTTATTAATAAATTGAATAACAATACAGTAGCAATATTTTATAACGGCTCTACGATAAAGTCAGTTAGAAAGTACCAGCCTTATAAGAAGTCAATATGAAGCTCTCACCGGATCGTGTATGCACCAAAGGTACAAGTGTTATAATAAGAGATTCAATTTGTGGATGTGAATTATATCTATGTGCAAGGTAGGTCATGAAAGAGATAGAAGATATGATGCCAGATTTTAAGGTAAAGGTAAAAAATGTGCAAAATGCTCAAATGCAAAAGATTGTGAACAGTTCATACTTTTTTACAGAAGGCTAGAAGTGCGGGGATTCAGTATCCAGGAATGATAGCGGCATCATCAGTGGAATGTCTTCCAGCATATGGTTTCTAGGTACTGGGAGATCTAGCCAAGAGAGTAAATAAGAGTTAGAGACGATGTGACGTCTCTCTTGATGTTGCAGAATAACATAAGGAAATCTATGGTGCAAGCAAGTTGAAGGGAGGATACAAGCAGTATAAATAGATATGTATAGGTCACAAGTTAAAGTATAGTAAACGACAAGGTTTTATGATAGGAATAAGGATAAGAAAGGGCGAGTGAGAAGGTGACGAGAAATGGATAAGCCCTCAGGATTAAGCCCATGAAAACAAGAGAACTAATGTTTCTCTAAGTTATAGAAAGCTCATCATAGCCTGAACAAAACTAAAGGAGTCTAAGACTAATAGCATTTGGGAGAGATGAATGCTGCTCTGTTAGTAGAATAAGGGTGTAATTGTGATAAATAAAGGATGATGTTTGGGCCTTCGATTGAGTAATGATTTGAAAAAAAAGGAGAGAATAGAAGGGATTCATAAATTCTACGAAAATAAAATACCCACATAAGGTGAATCGCAGTTAGATGCTATGAAACACGCTTATTGAAACGTGGTATCGCCCCCAGGTAGATCAGTCTATGTCACGACCCCAAATCCAGGCCAGTCGTGATGGCGCCTATCATGGAACTAAGCCAGCCAGAACTTCACTCAAATCATAATAAACTCCCATTTACCTCTTTACTATATTGATTTCCCATAGAAAGTTTCCTTTAAACATTTATAAAACAGATAAATCTATATTGAACATTTAAATACCACCCTCGAGAACCCGGAGTCACTGGTCATTAGCATCTACATAAATATACAACTCAACGAAAATAAATTCTATAATATTAAACAAGAGAGGGAGCAAGACTGCGGATGCATGCAGCCACCTTGCGAACCTCCGAGGATCTCTGGAACAGATATACAGCTCACCCTGCCCTAACACCTGAATCTGCACACAAGGTGCAGGGAGTAATGTGAGTACGCCAACTCAGTAGTAATGAAAATAAATCAGGTCTGAACAGCAAGAAACACATAAAATCAATGTTATCAAATCACAAGAGGCACAGCCTTTCTTTCTAGTAGTATAACATAGATATACGAAATCATCATGTCTTAAAATCAACTTCATAAAAAGCCCTTTAAAGAATGCATATTTTTAACAACTTTAAAACAAGGATCTGGTATGCAATGAAATTCGGCCAAACCCGAGCCCCTGGCCCACATCTCGGAATTTAATAATTTTTACATCCTTAGAATCCTCGTCCTCCCACGATTCTATACATACCAAGAACACTAAAATCGGACCACAATTGCCCACTCAAATCCTCAAAAGAAAATAAATTTTCCATGCACCCTTTTTCCCCAACTTTAGCTAAATTTCCAGAATTTTGTGGTTTAATCACTCAAGAATTGACATAGAAACGTGTTAAGAAGTTGAAATTATTACCTCCAGATGATTTCCCTGGATTCCCCTTCAATTCTCTTTCAAAAGCTCTCAAGTCCGCATGCAACAATGGAGAAAATAACAACCAAATTCGCATTTCTGGCCTTTTAAACATTCTGCTCAGCTAAAACAATTCCTTCACTGCGATCGCAAACTTTGGCACGCGATTGCGAAGAACAAACTTGCTGCCCCATCAATTTAACTTATGCGATCGCAGACAACCTCACGCGATCGCGATTCATCAAGACTTAAACCCACGCGATCGCAAACCATTCCACGCGATTGCGAAGAACAAAGCTCAACTCACCGACGCGCCCCTTTAACTCCACGTGATCGCAAACAAGACCACGCGATCGCACTGATCAAAAACTCATACTCACGCGATCGCAAACCATTCCATGCGATCGCGATTAACAAAAATCCTACCTCACCAATTAACCCTACGTGATCGCAAACATCCTCACCTGATCGCGTAGAAGGAAACCAGAACCTTACACCAGCAGCAATCTGCCCAGAATTCAAGCCAAAAGTTGGTCTGTTAACCATCCGAAACACACCCGAGGCCCTTAAGGCCTCAACCAAACATACCAACATATCCCATAACAGCATTCAAACTTAGTCGAGCCTTCGGAACACCAAAAACAACACGAAAACACCAAATTTACATCAAATTCAAGCCTAAGGACTTTAAAACTTCTAAAATTCACCAACTACGCCGAAACCAACCAAAACACCTTCGATTAACCTGAAATTTTTGCAGACATATCCAAAATGACATTACGAACCTGTTCCAACTTCTGGAATTCCATTCCGACCTCGATAGCGTATTTTCCACTGCAGACCGGAAATCGTCAAAAACTAACTTTTGCCAATTCAAGCCTAGTTCTACACCGGACATCACAAAAATATTCTGAACACACTCCTAAGTCCCAAATCACCTAACGAAGCTATCCGAGTCATAAAATCCGCATTTCGAGGTCGTTCACAAATAAGTCAACTCTCAATTGACTTTCTCATCTATTAGGCAACATTGAGAGACTAATTGCCTCAACGCTCACCATGACCACTCTGAACCCGAACCAACCAACCTAACACACATAAATGAAGTTGAACCACATAAAAATGAAGCAGAAATGGGGGAAACGGGGCTAAACTCTCAGAACGACCGACCGGTACGTTACATCCTCCCCCACTTAAACATACGTTCGTCCTCGAACGTGCCAAGAGTTGTTCCCCCAACATTATCAAACTATTACGCATCTTACCATGCACATACCAGGGGGTGATCCCACGTCACCCTATCTCATATAGGTCCAATAGCATAATACCGTTGAAATTTCGAAATCCAAATCCTGGCCCATAACCTTAGAACCAACTTTCCACTTCTGAAATGATATATAAGATCAAAATTTCCATAATTATAAGTTGAACAAGCCTGAACATGCTGAATCAAAGCCTTATACGTACCCCAGATGAAATCACATAATACACCGCGTGACTCAAACACTCATAGCAATAACTCTTTAACCATAATAACTGCTCAGAACAACCCAATACCGGTACACCACCTCTTATCAAGAAATACCTCGCTCTAACACTTCCATACACTGCCGATGATGAAAGAAGCACGTAGAACTAAAAACCGTTCGTCCGATCAGCCAGACATGAAACTATCCCTTCCCAACAGGAATTATAGCGGATTTTGAAGCCGACTCCCGATATTTATCCTTCCAACTATGCTATAGAAAATTCCGAAAATATTCATTCTAGGTCCGATGACCTCCTCTCATCCATCACAATCACCCTGAAGACATGACACTAACCATTTGACACATCGATAAAATTCGAAGCCAAAACCTGTGCAACTTGGGCACTTAACAGCAACTTCCCAATGTAATCAAATTATATAAAAGATCCATACGAGAGGACTATCCTGCCATTAACAATTACTATCACCATATCATACTAACAGCCTGGCACACACCATAAAAAAATCAGAAACACATGAATCCAATACCAAAGGTCATACCCCTACTTAACTCCACTACACTGCGATCTCATCCAACCGCTGGTCCACTTGGAATATTTCAAGACACCTCGCCCAAAAATCAATAACGACTCGAAATTCGACATCGAGTACTCAAAGTGTATGGCCATAACCACAGGGGAAAACCGGATGATACCATGCCACCTGAAACAGAAGGTATATAACTGACACGCCCCAATCCCGCAACGCCCAATTACTTACCTTACTCAAATCTAGCTATAAAGCCCAATTAGAACCTCACCATATGTGCATATAAGCAATAATCACCACTCCTCACAACACCGAAGGGTAACTCATAGATCACTCCATAACATGAACAAATCAATCACAATCGAATGGTACCTTTCTCAATAATAGAAACTTAAAGCCAACAATTTTGACCCGGTGCAGAACACGCATCCATATTAGCCTACCAGTGACCCTAACTTAACTTTGATCACCCACAACAAATAGACAACTTACCGAAAAGTTCATAATGACAGAAGCATGGTACATACTCACATCCGACTAGCTCAGCTCGCCTCTTCACAGTTTACTTCCAAAAAATATGATGTTTATGAGAACTCTCAGTCTCGAAGTCCATGAAACGTACGGATTACTATATCTGTTCACAACTCCACCGTTCAAATACACAATCACATCCCAAATACTCATTCATTCCACGGGGAATACCCCTATAATTCTTCCGTTAACCAAGAAACCTTGAATATCAACAGTCGATCCAACAATAGGGCGCCGCAATACCAATGAAGTACCCTTAATTCAAACACATCGCTCTTTCTGAAATATATACCCTCATCAAGTCGCACCCATTAGTGATATCATCTACCTAGTCATCTGAAACTGCCCATGCTGCCCAAGAATCTATGACCTTCCTTAAAGAACCAGACCGTGACCTCACATATGCAAATCCCAACTCCACCCAACATACCGCACACGCCATGCCAACCTAGGAAAAACACGGGAACTCCATGGTCCCTTCTGAGCCACAAGCAACTACGTACCCAACTAGACAAGAACTTCCATTTGATCTCATTTAGAAACAACTCACTACACGCCACAAGAAATATGCACCCTTAACCGCGGTAGAAATCACCAGGAACTATCCGAAATCTCATTTGCACAACACCAACCCAGCAGGACTGAACTCTTCTAACTCAACCCAACTACGCAGACCACCAAAAACCCAAGGGAATTGCTAAGAAACACCCGAAAAACTCGTCACCTTATGAATACCCAAAGAACTAATCGTATCCCTTACCATGCCGATTCGAACCACTACCAAATCGCCCTATTTACCCAGGTTTCTTCTGACTTGCCTTCAAATTGATACTTCTTCCTGCCGTAATACCACAAATTTGCAACCCAGACTCACCACACGCGACCCAAGCATATAACATACCGTCGAAGACTCATAAGATGCCGAATACTCTCTCCAAATTATCCCCAAAAGTACCACATTTAAGTTACTTACCCTTAAGGGACTTCCTGCGAATCTAAAGCCATTACCTTCATCCTCCTGATACCGATATATAGAATCTGTGATGATGTAGAATACCACAAGTCTTGACATTCTCCAACATAAATCTCAATCACGCTAACCAATTAGATAGAATCGACGTGACCCGTTTGCACACTAACAGGAAAGTAATCCACTCGCTTGAAACCACATGAAAATTCATACGCTTCACACACTACACCTTTCACAATTCCACTAAATCATTCAAAAGAACCCAAATACCCAACAGAGTACATTACGACCTATATCGAAGAAATTTCCCTTACTCGTGATATTCACAGACCTCATGCCTGCAGGTCATGACTGATTTACCGATATACCTCGAACTGAAACCAATACCACACATAATCATGAAATCAACTTATCAATAAAAAACTCCCCCACTTAGCTCAAAGCCAAGGATCAAGACAAACAAGACTATGCCCACACATTAACACTGCCACCATGTTGTGGTGGGATTCAACTAAATCCTTCATAAGCTTATATGACCCAAACCATCTAACACTCAAATCAATTGCCAATCTCGCATCCACCATTGCCACAGTCATGCCAACTTTCACAAGCGTACTAAACTCCAATTACAACATATCTTTTACTGGTAGAAGAGAACTTATTACACAACTACATAGGGACCACACATCGTAGGACAGCTCGCGGGAGATACCCCTGCTCGCGTAGCCTCAATTGCTATCTTTCCATACACTTCTGAAGACCATAACTATCACGCAATCACTACACTTTCCTACATCTGAACACAACCAACGCCTACCCTCGAGGCATCACAATACGCGGTAAAAACCAAAAGCTGATGGCAGAACTAACATTGGAGCGGCGGTCACAGAAATCTCAAGCTTCTGGAAGCTCTACCCACACATGACTGACCACATGGATACCCTCACTGGACACCACATGTCCCAATAATGCTACTAAATTGTGCTAAATTTCATTCTCAGAGAATTGGCTTAGAGCTTTTCCTCCCTGAATCCTTATAATGCCATCCTTGGATACTGAGTATTCTACTCCCGGCTACGCGAACATGCCAGGACGCCATCAATGAATACAATAACAAGGAGCACTAATACGGCTGGAATACACCGTCAATCAAATACATGAACGTTACTTGGGCAAACGATCAACTCAGAAGACATTGCTAGGAACTCATAACCCAACGGAGAATCCGCTTCACTCCATAACTACACAACATGAGAAGTCTTCCAACATACTCACAACTCAGACCATATACCAAATCGAGACAGAAATCAAACACTCAATAAATCTTACCACATTTCCAGCCAACCCTTTCGACACATTTCACAGTCTGAACACATCTAATCATCAATTCACACCCACCACATAGGCATCTAGTCACCAATTATCATAAATAAGAACACGAACGGACATACAAGTCCCCAATTACATGTGCCCACATAACAAAAATCTCAGAAATCAAGCCACAGAATGAATCCGACCTCAAGTCCTCCAGACTGGCCCATTACCAACATGCCAAAATCACATCTCACCCATGGAAGCCGCCGTCGATGAACAGCTGATACCAGGTGCTCTCAGGCACGCTCGAATACATGGAAGGAATTCAGGAGTTACGCTCTTGACCGAATACAATGGATTCGCACGACAATAATTTTAAAAGTATGACATTTTCCGAAGGGTTCCGCAGCCTATCGAAGATAAGTACAGACGTCTCTGTACCGATCCGCAAGACTCTACTAAACCTACTCATGACCGGTAAGTCCTATGTAACCTAGCGCTCTGATACCAAACTGTCACGACCCCAAATCCAGGCAAGTCTTGATGGCGCCTATCATGGAACTAGGCCAGCCAGAACTTCACTCAAATCACAATAAACTCCCATTTACCTCTTTACTATATTGATTTCCCATAAAAAGTTTCCTTTAAACATTTATAAAACAGATAAATCTATACTGAACATTTAAATACCACCCCCGAGAACTCGGAGTCACTGGTCATGAGCATCTACATAAATATACAACTCAACGAAAATAAATTCTATAATATTAAACAAAAGAGGGAGCAAGACTGCGGACGCATGCAGCCACCTTGCGAACCTCCGAGGATCTCTGAAACAAATATACAGCTCACCCTGCCCTAACACCTGAATCTGCACACAAAGTGCAGGGAGTAATGTGGTACGCCAACTCAGTAGTAATGAAAATAAATCAAGTTTGAGCAGCAAGAAACATATAAAATCAATGTAATCAAATCACAAGAGGCACAACCTTTCTTTCAAGTAGTATAACATAGATATACGAAATCATCATGTCTTAAAATCAACTTCATAAAAAGCCCTTTAAAGAATGCACATTTTTAACAACTTTAAAACAAGGATCTGGTATGCAATGAATGCAGAAAAATCATAGTATCCCCTCGGGCAAAAACATGTTTCATA
The DNA here is from genome assembly GCA_005239525.1 of Nicotiana knightiana. NCBI lineage: Eukaryota > Viridiplantae > Streptophyta > Magnoliopsida > Solanales > Solanaceae > Nicotiana > Nicotiana knightiana. The sequence continues at coordinate 6,436 of ML404601.1, read as the reverse complement.
AGCAGCCCCTCGGGCATGCCTCACAATCCCTCAGCACCTTACAATCACTCAGCACCTCACAGCCACTCATGTCTCCCAATCACTCAATCACTCGCACTCGGCGCGTTTACTGGGGGTGTGTGAAGACTCCGGAAGGGCTCCTTCAGCCCAAGCGCTAATATCAAGCCACCTCGTGGTGTATCATATCCTCACCATCACTCTTGGCCCTTGGCCACACTCGGTGGAACCACTCAAAAAGCCCCTCGGGCGAAGTAGTAGAACGGGGTACTCGATCCCAAAACATCATTTTAATGCTCATGTAGTGTAAATCAGGCTGAGTTTCAAATAAAAATGCACAATGATGTTGAGTAAAATCATCAATAGGTAGTGAGGAAAACAGCAGTAAAACACCCTCAAATGGTCTAAACAGATCGGCACGAGGCCCCAAACATGGCTTTTAGCCCAAATATTTCACAACTCTTTAGAACGTATTTTAACACAAGATTTTGAGTAAATATGCAACTCATTAGTCGTCGCGGAGAGGACCTAGTCCAATCCAAAAATTAGTACGCGTCACATACTCTTCATCCGACATGTGCGCCATTCCAAAATCAGTAGGAAATATGTACTCCGGGGTTCCATACCCTCAGGACAAGATTTATAACAATTACTTACCTCTACCGGGCCACAAGATAGTCCGATATGCTTTTGCCCCTCAAATTGGCTCCCGATTTCTCCGAATCTAGCCAAAACTAGTTAACATCATTAAAATATACTCATGGACACAACCCAATCGAAAATCATCAAATTAAACAAAAATCTTGAAACTCGGCCAAACCCGTGCCCTGGGCCCACATCTCGGAATTCAATAATTTTTACATCCTTAGAATCCCCGTCCTCCCATGATTCTATACATACCAAGAACACTAAAATTGGACAACAATTGCCCACTCAAATCCTCAAAAGAAAATAAATTTTCCATGCACCCTTTTTCCCCAACTTTTGCTAAATTTCCAGAATTTTGTGGTTTAATCACTCAAGAATTGACATAGAAACGTGTTAAGAAGTTGAAATTCTTACCTCCAGATGATTTCCCTTTATTCCCCTTCAATTATCTTTCAAAAGCTCTCAAGTCCGCATACAACAATGGAGAAAATAACAACCAAATTCGCACTTCCAGCCTTTTAAACATTCTGCCCAGCTAAAACAAGTCTTTCACTGCGATCGCAAACTTTGGCAGACGATCGCGAAGAACAAACTTGCTGCCCCGTCAATTTACCTTACGCGATTGCAGACAACCTCACGCGATCGCGATTCATCAAGACTTAAACCCATGTGATCGCAAACCATTCCACGCGATCGTGAAGAACAAAGCTCAACTCACCCACGCACCCCTTTAACTCCACGTGATCGCACTGACAAAACACTCATACTACGCGATCGCAAACCATTCCACGCGATCATGATTAACAAAAATCCTAACTCACCAATTAACCCTACGTGATCGCAAACATCCTCACGCAATCGCGTAGAAGGAAACCAGAACCTTACACCAGCAGCAATCTGCCCAGAATTCAAGCCAAAAGTTTGTCCGTTAACCATCCGAAACACATCCGACGCCCTCAGGGCCTCAACCAAACATACCAACATATCCCATAACATCATTCAAACTTAGTCGAGCCTTCGGAACACCAAAAACAACACGAAAACACCAAATTTACATCAAATTCAAGCCTAAGGACTTTGAAACTTCTTAAATTTGCCAACTACGCCGAAACCAACCAAAAGACCTCCGATTAACCTGAAATTTTTACAGACATATCCAACTGACATTACGAACCTGTTCCAACTTTCGGAATTCCATTCCGACCTGGATAGCCTATTTTCCACTGCCGACCGGAAATCGCCAAAAACTAACTTTTGCCAATTCAAGCCTAATTCTACATCGGACATCACAAAAATATTTTGAACAAACTCCTAAGTCCCAAATCACCTAAGGAAGCTATCCGAGCCATAAAATCCGCATTCTGAGGTCGTTCACCGATAAGTCAACTCTCAGTTGACTTTCTCAACTATTAGGCTACCTTGAGAGACTAATTGCCTCAATGCTCACCATGACCACTCTGAACCCGAACCAACCGACCCAACACACATAAATGAAGTTGAACCACATAAAAATGAAGCAGAAACGGGGGAAACGGGGCTAAACTCTCAGAACGACTGGTCGGGCCGTTACAGTCTAATCATTTCAGATGTTCCCCGATGAGATCTCAGCCCTAATGATTACATAAGAAGTTTTAATTTATCGGTGGTAGATTGCAGATTAATATTTAGGTGAATCAAAAATGGATGGATAAAAGTTACAAAGTATGAGATGAGGTTAGGCCGTCAGTCTTAAGGATAAGCAACGAGAGTAACAAGGATTTTGGTAGCAAACCTTAGTAACGATAAACCAAAGTAAGAGTTAAGGTATAGTATGACCTACCTAGATGCAGTAAGGTCATACAGATGGATAAATGGATCTATGAAGTAAGGTATATCAATATTCGTAAGTTTGACAAAGCATCGAGCGAAGAACTTCAGTATACCTATAGATGCCCAGAGGGACATTTTATCAAGGTTTGCAAAGTGAGGCCTAGAGATTGGCTAGAAGATGGAGGGAAAAGGAGAGAAGAGTCGCATAGGCACATTTACAAGGAAAAATTCCTACAGGCTTCATGACAAGAGTGGTAGCAATAGTTACGAGATTGGAAGGATTCCGACCACAAGTCATGGTGTGAAAAAGAGGCCTAAAGGAGGGAATGCTCTGACCTTTGAATTTATCCACAGAACAGTTGCCTAGGTGGAAAGAAGAGTACTAGAGTATTCGCAAGAACCATAAGTTATGCAAATGATAAGTGCATAAGTCAATATTCGAGGACGAATGTTCCAAAGAGGGGAATGATGTTACACCCCATATTTTCGTACGTGGAATTACGTCATAAGTAAATTCGTGAAGGTGAGAGGGTGAGTGAATCAAAGAAAATAAATTTCATCAAAGTTTGGCATTTCGGAATAAAATACGGTCTAAGCTATAATACCCGGTATTTATGGACTTGTGGCATCCAAAGTACCACATAACCATGATAGTAAGATATATAAAGTGTGTTAAAAGTAAGTAGTATTTTAAGTAATTTGAGATAATTCTTAATTATGTGGATAATTGGGTAATTATGAATTTTTGAGTGAGAGATTAACTTATAAATTGAATTATTTGGATAATTATTTAAGTGAGCGTTGGAAAATTATTAGGGGAGGGACAAAAATCCACGTGGTATTAGGAAAGGGTGGCAGAAAATTGCCAACTATCCTTATGTTTAAGGAGGTGCTGGCATCCATGCACACATTCTTTCTAATGATATTGAGTGAATTTAGTTCTGGGTTGCTTTCTTCCATTAAGGTTTGTTACGTTTTCCCCCACCATGGTATAGTTTCCTATGATACAGATTGTTCAATTTATAGGTTAAGGTTTCTATGTAAAGAAAAGTATATAAATTCCTATTTCCAACGGGTTTACATAATTAATCCTCCTTTTTGCATTTGGTTACATGGTGTCCCGTACCTTTTCCAACTGGCAACAAAAATTTTAATTACTCCAGTATAGTATACCAATCCCAATCAAATTCCTCATAGCATAAAGAATAAGTGTTGGCTTCCTCGTACTAAAAAAACCTCGGATTTCCACTAATGGAATTCTTGAAGCACAGAACGACAACAATAATTGCTGGCTTGCCTTATGATTCAAAATCAATGCCAATACTTCCCCAAGAGCTAATATATTAAATACTCTTAATGCTACATGTGAAAACCTTGTTGAAGATGCGGTGTGTAACTAATTTTGGTTGAAAGATATGATTAAGAAATGCCTCTCTAAAGTCACAATTGAAAAGTCTTATGACTATTATGTGACGGGTGAAGCTTCATCAAGAAACTCGTATGAAAGTATCGCATAGTAGCAACGGGAGATGTAATTTTAAGAGAAAATGATCCAATCTTTCTCAAGAATATCATACGGATTTTTCCCTACTTTGATCTGTCGTTACGTGTTTCATCGCAATTGACGTGTATTGGAAGGATTGTCAAGAGAATCGGCTCAGGTATGTTAAGGCTAAACCTTTCCTTCATTTTATCATGATCTCGTAATTACATATGTTTAATAATGAGGCATAAAGAGAAGTTCATACTCCCTAATTTATATACATTATCCTAGTCTCCTAAGTTACAGTATTCTTCATTATCGGGACTTTATATTCAATTGAGTATTGTCTTCTTCCAGTCAAGAGAGTAGAGAGTCTATATATATATATATATATATAGTATTACAGTATTTTCACTACCATCGAGCTATAATCAATGTGCAGGAGCCTATTGGGCAACCTCTGATCAAATCGTAAGATTTATACCGAGCCTACACTAGCCGAGCGCCTATGAGCGAGCCCAGAATGGCCAAGATATAGAGCCTAGTATCGCCAAGCACTTATGAGCGAGCCTACTACAGTAGAGCAATTATATATATATCGAGCCTTATAAGGACAGACAGTTATTTTACTTACTATATTGAGAGAGTTGAGTCAGTATCAGCAGGTAAGCATGTCTTCAGATTATCTTTGACTCCCAGTTACTTTCAGTTATTGTATTATCAGTTCAATTTCAGCTTTCAGTTATTCTATTTCCTTACATACTCGGTACATTATTTTGTACTGACGTCCCTTTTTCTGGGGACGCTGCATTTCATGCGTGCAGGTTCAGACAGACAGACGGATAGACTTTCTCATTAGGTGTTGCCCGAGTTCAGCTTTATCGATAAGCTCCATGTCCTTCAGAGTTGCCGGGTCTAGAGTTTTATGGATATCTTGTGTTTATATGTGTGTGTGTGTGTGTGTGTATATATATATATATATATATATATATATATATATATATATATTATAGGTAGGTCGGGGATCTGTTCCGATCACAGTACATCCATTAGTAGAGTCTTCTAGACATATCCTGTCAGTTAGTGCAGTATGTTGGGCTTGTAGGCCTTGTATGTATAGTTTGTGGGCTGTTAGCTGAAGTAGTTATGACGGCCTTGTCGGCCCAACTTTATATTGATATTTATTCAGTACTCACAATTTTCTTGCAATGTGGCCCATGGACAAAGTATGACATTATATGTTCATGATTCCTTAGCCACAAGTTGGTACGCAAGGATATTTGAGGCACCGGGCGCCGCTCGCCCCCTCTCCCCCCCAAGTTCGGGGCGTGAAAATTTTATCAAACACTATGTGTTCATTAATTCCCCCACATACTTTAGGAACACATGCATGCAAGTAATCACCCTCATCCCCAAGAATTGTCTCACTAATGGCCCATAGATATATTTTGGAATTAAGAGCAGGGGTGATTAAATCTTACCTCTTAGGTGGATGACTTAGGTGCCTCTCTTGAATATCTTCAAGGTTTAAGCGATAATTTGAAGAACAATTTGGTGAAGATTAAGACCTCCCTCTAGGACTCTCTCTCTCTCTCACTCACTCTAGAACTATCAGAAAATATGCTCAAAATGGTCTAAAATGGGTATTTTAACGAGATGGGGTCGGGTTTAAAAGTTAGAAAATAGTAGCCCCGACACAGATCTGCGATGACATATGCGACCGCAAAATGCTTGTGCGGTCTGCAAATGGGACGCATAATTACCCTCGATCCCGGGCATTTTTCTGCTTTGATTTACGACCAGTATGCGATCTGCAGACCTGTTCTGCGGTCCATAATGCGCTGCAGAACTCCCACATGACAAATCCCATAGTTGGATATGCGATCAAAGTGCGGCCCACAAAATAGATCTGCGATCGCATAATGGGTCGCAAAAATGACATAAAAATTGGCCAAAAAGGTTGCCTCACTCTGCGACCATTCTGCGGTCCGTAGAGTGATTCTGCAACCGCATAGTGGGCCGCAAAAATGCCTTTTCTGCAAAAATATTTTCCTTCATCTATTTAACGCACTGTTCAATCCAAAACTCACCACGAAGAATTTCTACTATTATTAACCTCTACGCCTAGCTCGACATCACATAATCCCAGTTTTTAGGAAAAATTTTACGGAGCCTTACAGTTGCGCGCCACAACGGATTTTATATGTGATTTCGATATTGATAGTGAAATAAGGGAGACTATGATATTTTTATGATGACATGGTGGAATCGGGTTGCGCGCCGCAATAGATTTTATATGTGATTCTGATATTGATATGGTGAAATCAGGGAGGATTGTGTGTGTACGGTGAGATCGGATAGCGCGCCGCAATGGATTATGTGTGTTATATTCATTGTTGTTGTTGTGTTGATTTTCGGTGTTTTTACATGAAATTATGAGATCAGTTATTCTGGATTCTCTGATTACTAGAATTGAGTTCTTTTTCTTTTCCTGCTTGA
>ML404600.1:0-37774 GCA_005239525.1 Nicotiana knightiana | reverse complement strand
TATATATGCACGAGGGGACATTCTGTGCTGTGATTATGATGTTTTATGCACGAGGGGACATTCCATGCCATGTTTATGTTGTTTATGCACGAGGGACATTTCGTGCCATAATTTATATTGTTGTGCACGAGGGGACATGTCGTGCCGTTTCTTTTCACTATTTAATTCAAGTTGTCAATCCCCGTTATTATTTTCGGATATTTTAGACTGTTGTTTCGCTTCCGTCATTTCAGTATTTGCTATCTCTTATCCCCAGCATGTTCTTCCACGTAATTGTATTCTTTTTTATTTTCCGCTATACTATTGAACTGCACAGGTACAATATGTTGTCGTGTCCTAGTCTCGTCACTACTTCGCCGAGGTTAGGCTCGGCACTTACTCAGTACATGGGGTCGGTTGTACTGATGCTACACCTACACTTCTTTATGTTGTGCAGATTACGCAGCTGGACCCAGTGGACATCGCTAATGGGAGTGTCCTTCAGTCCATTCCAGACGACACTGAGGTAGTTCCGCATGGCGTTCGTGGATCTCGGCGTCCCAGTCTATCTTTCATTCTGTCTTTATGTGTTTTCCAGACAGATACATCATTTTATTTTCAAACTGTTGTTTTTTGTCAAATCTTAGACTTGCTCGTGAGGTTGTGACTCCACTTCTGGGTTGTACTTAAAGGGATTTCTGCGTTATTAGCTATTGTTATTTACAATTATGTTAATGCTTCCGCACTTTATTTCAATTATTTAGTTAGTGTTTGTTATTTTCACTTGTTAATAAATCAATTCAGTTAACATGTTGTCTTGCCTAGCGGGTGCAATGTTAGGAGCCATCACGGTCTGAAAGTGGGATTTCGGGTCGTGACAAGTTGGTATCAGAGCACTAGGTTGCTTAGGTCCCACAACTCACGGACAAACTTGGTAGAGTCTGAGGGATCGGTACGGAGACGTCTGTACTTATCCCCCAGAGGCTACAAAGTTAGGAATAACTTCACTTTTCTTCTTTTCTGTCGTGCGATTTGAATTCTAAATGCTAATTGAGTTTCGATTCTATTGTCTCGAAGATGGCGAGAACGCGTGCTTCCTCATCTACCGATCAGCAGCCCGATTCTCCCGTTGCAACTCCTACGAGGGGCCGAGGCCGTATTAGAGGCCAAGGCAGGCGCAGGGCACAACCCAAGGCAGCAGCCCCAGTAGAGGACCGTAGGTATATTTTGTCGGTGAGGTTCCTACTCAGACAGTTCCAGTTGGACCAGCTCAGGTCCCAGAGGGGTTCATTGCCACCCCGGTGCTTCAGGACGCTCTAGTCCGCTTATGGGACTCATGGAGAGTGTGGCTCAGGCCGGTCTTCTTCCTACTACACCAGCCGTCTCTCAGGCTGGGGGAGGGACCCAGACTCCTGTTACTCGCACGCCAGAGCAGCTCGATCCTCAGTTCCAGACTCCGGCACCTCAGACGGTCGGAGAAGCTCAGTCGGGCATTGTGGCCCCGACAGTTGAGGGAGCAGCTATGTCAGCAGATGCTTTATGGAGATTGGATAGATTCACCAAGTTATTCACTACTACATTTACTGGTGCACCATCAGAGGATCCCCAGAATTATTTGGACAACTGTCATTAGGTTCTTCGAAACATGGGCATAGTAGAATCCAATGGAGTTGATTTTGCTATTTTTCGTCTTTCGGGTTCCGCTAAGACTTAGTGGAGAGACTATTTCTTGACCAGGCCAGCTGGGTCTGCACCATTGACTTGGGCTCAGTTCTCCGAGTTATTTGTGGGGAAGTTACTTCCAGTTACTCAGGGGGAGGATCTTTGGAGGCAGTTTGAGCGCCTCCGGTAGGGATCTATGTCTGTCACTCAGTACGAGACCAGGTTCATCACTCTAGATCGGCATGCCATTATGATACTCCCCACTGATCGTGAGAGAGTGAGGAGGTTTAATTGAGGGTTTGGCTTAGCCCATTAGGATTTAGATGGCCAAGGAGTCAGGTACTGATATTTCGTTCCAGAATGCGGCCAATGTGGCCAGGAGGATTGAGATGATTATATCACGGGGTGGTGGTCAGGGGGCTGACAAGAGGCCCCGTCACTTCGGTCGTTTCAGTGGAGCCTCATCTGGGGGTAGGGATTCTTCAGGCAGAGGTCATCCTCCCAGACCCTATCACTCGGCACTTCAGGTAGCTCACAGTGCACCGCCAGCTTCTATTAGTGCACCACCAGCACCTAGCAGTGCACCGCCGCTTCAGAGTTTCCAGGGTGGTTATCAGGGTCGACAGGGCCAGTTCTAGATTCAACAGCCACATCAGCAGAGGCCTTGTTATACTTGCGGTGGATTGGGGCATATTTCCAGGTTTTGCCCTTGAGGTTCTGGTGGGTCTCAGTATCAGGGTTCCCGTGCCATGGTTCCCGCATTAGGTGCACCCCCACCCCCTCAGCTAGCTAGGGCTGGCGGTCGGGGTGCCAGAGGTAGAGGTCAGACTCATAGAGGTGGAGGACATGCCACGAGAGATAGAGGTCAGGCCGCAGTAGGTCGACCTAGAGATCATCAGGTTGGAGGGGCTCAGCCTCGGTGCTATGCTTTTCCTGTCAGGCCTGATATTGAGGCTTCTGATGCAGTTATTACAGGTACGATTACAGTTTGTAGCCGAGAGGCTTCGGTGTTATTCGATCCGGGTTCTACATTCTCCTATGTATCTTCATATTTTGCCCCTTACTTGAGTATGCCCCGTGATTCCTTGAGTACTGTTGTGCATGTGTCTACATCGGTGGGTAATTGTATAGTGGTAGATCGAGTATACCATGCTTGCTTAGTAGTCATTGGTGGTCTGGAGACTCAGGTTGATCTTTTGATTCTTTATGGTTGACTTCGATGTTATATTGGGGATGGATTGGTTATCCCCCTATTATGCTATTCTGGACTGTCATGCCAAGACAGTGACCTTGGACTTGCCAGGGGTGCCTCGTTTGGAGTGGAGGGGGACTCCTAGTCATTCTTCTCGTAGAGTCATTTCTTATATGAAGGCTCGGCGCATGGTCGAGAAGGGTTGTTTGGCCTATCTGGCCTATGTTCGTGATTCTAGCGCCGAGGTTCCTTCCCTAGAGTCTATGCCCGTGGTTTGTGATTTTCCAGAGGTATTCCCTGTTGACCTGTCGGGTATGCCGTCCGACAGGGATATTGATTTTTGTATTGAGTTAGCTCAGGGCACCCAGCCTATTTCTACTCCGCCGTATCGTATGGCCCCCCTAGAGTTGAAGGAGTTGAAAGATTAATTGTAGGATTTGTTGGATAAAGGCTTCATTAGGCCTAGTGTTTCTCCTTAGGGTACTCCAGTATTGTTTGTCAAGAAGAAATATAGCTCGATAAGGATGTGTATTTACCACCGGCAGTTGAATAAGGTTACTATTAAGAACAAGTATCCTTTGCCGAGGATTGATGATTTATTCGGCCAACTTCAGGGTGCTTCAGTATTTTCCAAGATTGACTTGAGATCTAGTTACCATCAGCTGAGGATTAGGGCGTCTGATGTCCCTAAGACAGCCTTTCGCACTTGTTATGGGCATTATGAGTTCTTGGTGATGTCATTTGGGCTGACCAATGCCCCCGCTGCTTTCATGGAGTTGATGCACCGAGTTTCAGGCCTTATTTGGACTCATTTGTGATTGTTTTCATTGATGATATTTTGATTTACTCTCGCAGCCGAGAGGAGCATGAGTCACCTTAGAGTCATCCTCCAAACTTTGAGGGATAGTCAGTTGTATGCAAAATTTTCCAAGTGTGAGTTCTGGTTGAGTTCAGTTGCATTTCTAGGCCATGTAGTATCGTCAGAGGGTGTTCAAGTAGATCCCAAGAAGATTTCAACAGTCAGAGATTGGCCTAGACCCACCTCAGCTACAGAGATCCAGAGTTTCTTGGGCTTAGCAGGTTATTATCGTCGGTTTGTGGAGGGTTTTTCATCCATTGCAACCCCGATGACCAGTTTGACTCAGAAGAGTTCTTAGTTCAGGTGGTCTGATGAGTGTGAGGCGAGCTTTTAGAAGCTCAAGACAGCCTTGACCATGGCACCAGTGTTAGTTTTGCCCACAGGTTCAGGATCGTATACCGTGTATTGTGATGCTTCACGGGTTGGGCTTGGTGCAGTGTTGATGCAGGATGGCAAGGTTATAGCCTATGCTTCTCGTCAGTTGAAGGTTCATGAGAAGATCTATCCAGTTCATGACTTGGAGTTAGCAGCTATTGTGCATGCATTGAAGATTTGGAGGCATTATTTGTATGGTGTGCCATGTGAGGTGTTCACGGATCATAAGAGCTTACACTATCTATTCAAACAGAAGGAGTTAAACATGAGGCAGAGGAGATGGTTAGAGTTGCTGAAGGATTATGATATTACCATTCTTTATCATCCCGGGAAGGCTAATATGGTGGCCGATGCTTTGAGCCGGAAGTCAACCAGTATGGGTAGTCTTGGCTATTTATCAGTCGGAGAGCGACCTCTTACTTTGGATGTTCAGGCTTTAGCCAACCGATTTGTAAGATTGGAGGTTTCTGAGACTGGCATTGTTTTGGCCCATCCCGTAGCCCATTCTTCATTGTATGACCGTATTCGGGTCAGGCAGTATGATGATCGCCATTTATGTGTTCTTAGAGATAGAGTCAGGCACGGAGATGCCAAGCAGGTTACGGTTGATGTTGAAGGAGTTTTGAGGATGCAGGGTCAGATTTGTGTACCTGATGTGGATGGTATTCGTGAGTTGGTACTTCAGGAGGCCCATAGTTCCCGGTATTCTATTCATCCGGGTGCCGCAAAGATGTACCAGGACTTGAGGCAGCACTATTGGTGGCGGAGGATGAAGAAGGATATTGTAGCTTATGTAGCTCGATGTTTGAACTGTCAGCAGGTTAAGTACAAGCACCAGAGACCCGGTGGTTTGATGCAGCAGATTCAGCTTCCCGAGTGGAAGTGGGAGCACATCACCATGGACTTTGTAGTTGGACTCCCACGGACTCAGAGGATGTTCGATGCAGTATGGGTCGTTGTGGATAGACTGACCAAGTCAGCACACTTCATTCCAGTATCAGTTTCTTATTCAGTAGAGAAGTTGGCAAGGATCTATATGAGAGAGATTGTTAGACTGCATGGTGTGCCCGTATCCATTATATCAGACCGAGGTACTCAGCTTACCTCCCATTTCTAGAGAGTATTTCAGCGTGAGTTGGGCACCCAGATTGATTTGAGCACTGCATTTCATCCTCAGACGGACGGACAACCCGAGCGTACTATTCAGATTTTGGAGGATATGTTGCGAGCTTGTGTTATTGACTTTGGAGGTTCATGGGACCAGTTATTGTCTTTAGTTGAGTTTGCCTACAACAACGCTATCAGTCGAGCATTCAGATGGCTCCGTATGAGGCGTTGCATGGTAGACGGTGTCGGTCTCCAGTCGGATAGTTTGAGCGGGGAGAGGCTAGATTGTTGGGTTCTGAGTTAGTCCAGGATGCCTTGGACAAGGTGAAGATCATTCAGCATAGACTTCGTACAGATCAGTCCAGGAAGAAGAGTTATGCGGATCGCAGAGTTTGAGATTTGGCATTTATGATAGGCGACCGGGTATTTCTTCGGGTGTCGCCCATGAAGGGCGTGATGAGATTCGAAAAGAAGGGCAAGTTGAGCCCTAGGTACATTGGTCCATTTGAGATTTTGGACAAGGTAGGAGAGGTGGCCTACAGACTTGCATTGCCACCTAGTTTGTCAGTTGTGCATCCGGTATTTCACGTATCTATGCTCCGGAGGTATATTGCATATCTCATGTACTTGACTTCAGTGGTGTCCAGCTGGACAAGGATTTGTCTTATGAGGAGGATCCAGTAGCCATATTAGACCGGCAGGTGCGACAGTTGAGATTGAAGAGTTATCCTTCGGTTCGTGTTCAGTGGAGAGGTCAGCCTGTTGAGGCAGCTACTTGGGAGTCCGAGCCCGATATGCGGAGCCGATATCCCCATCTTTTCCCCGATTCAGGTACTTTTCTACGTCCGTTCGAGGACGAACGGTTGTTTTAGAGGTGGAGATTGTGATGACCCAAAAGGTCATCTTGTGTAAATTTAGCAAAAACTATGTTCCGAGGCCTTGAAAGCCTCTGTTAATCTCACCTCGATGTGCGTGCTCAGCCCGAGCGCGTAGCCGAGAAGTCTCTGTGTGGAAATGTGTTGAACAGTTGAATTTATGATAATTAATGGAATAAAGTTGACTTTGGTCAAAAATTTTGGTAAACGGACCCGGACCCGTAATTTGACGGTCCCGGAGGGTCCATAGGAAAATATGGGACCTGGGCGTATGCCCGGAATCGAATTCCGAGGTCCCAAGTCCGAGAAATGAATTTTTAAAGAAAATTGTTTTCTGAAAATAAGAAAGAATTTTGAAAATGAACTTTGATGTGAAATCTGTGTTACCGAGCCCGTATATTGGTTCCGGAGCCCGGAACAGGTTCGATATGGGTTGTGTGAGTTATTTGTAAACTTTGGTAAGAAACAGACTTGGTTTGACGTGTTTCGGATCAAAATCGAAGAATTTAGAGGTTTATGAAGTTTGAGAAAATTCTATAGATTTTGGAGCTTAATTCATTGTTTTTGATGTTATTTTGATGGTTATATTACTCGAATAAGTTCGTAGGATGATTTTGAAGTCATGTGTATATTTGGTTTTGAGCCCCGAGGGCTCGGGTGAGTTTCGGGTAGGTGTCAGGGTGCTAAACTTAGGAAATTTCTGGTGTTTTAGGTTGTATCTGGTGTCCAGTTATTCCTTCTCCCCGATCGCAGTGTATTGCACGTGATCACGATGTGCATTTTGGGAAGGGGGTCAATTTGCTTTGCGCGATCGCAAAGAGCTGAGTGCGAACGTGGAGCCTTAGGGTTTAGCTTTACGCGATCGCACCCCTATGTCCGCGATCGCGTAAGTCTCCTGTGGGGTTGGGGGCTGGGTAGCAAATTGTTCTATGCGAATCCATTCTTTCGTTCGCGATCGCGTGGGTCCGCATCCGGTTTCTCTGCGATCGCAGCCTTCACTTCGCGATCGCGTAAGGCTAAAGCCAGAACTCTCCGCGATCATTGGGCACATGTCACGATCGCGTAGAGTAATATCGCCCAGTTATTTAAAGTGTCCAAAAACAGAATACCCATTACGGAATTTTCATATTTTCACCATCTCCTTAATCTGCAAGCCCCATAGCCGAGTTCTAAGTTGCCCTTCCTCCATAACCACTTAGTTAAGTGATCTTAACTCTAGTTTCTTCCATTTTTCTTCATCAAACACTAAATTCTAGGCCTAAAAGCATGGAATCAAGGGTAGAAATTGGATGTTTTGGGTAGAGTTAGGGCTTATGGAAATTTTGGGAATTCAACCTCATTTTAGGGTCAGATTTCAAAATAAATTGCATATTCGGGTTCGTGGGGGAATGAGTGATCGAGTTTTGGTCCGAACCTCGAGTTTGGACCAAGCGGGCCCGGGGTCGAATTTTGGTATTTTTGGAAGAATTATGGAAAATGTATAAACAGGCTTTGGGATTGAGTTATTAAATTATTGTTGATGTTATAATTTAATTATATCTAGATATTATCGTTTCGGAGTCGGATTCAAAAGGAAAGGCCGTGATTAAGGCTTGACTTGCATTCTTGGAGCCGAGGTAAGTGTTTGGCCTAACCTTAGCTTGAGGGAATAGGTATAGAGTCTTATTTGCTATGTGTAATTCATGTCCAATGTATAGGTGAGGTGACGGGTACCTATATGTTGTGGTCAAGCATGCCAGTAAGTCGATTTTGATGAGTTGTTTAATGTTCTTTGATATTCTCCGGTGTTGTGAATTATTGGGAACCTTGAAAGTGGTACCTTGAGGTCACTTCATGACGTACAAAGTTATTGACTATGTGGTCGGTTGAGGATTTTTACTGTTAACATTATACCTCTAAGTGAGATTGGTTATAGCTGAGTCCCTTGCCGGGACAGTAGAATTTTGTTGATTATTTCTGAACATTTGAAATGTTGTATTGTTAAACTTTCATATCAATTGTTGCTTTACACTCACCATGCACGAGGGAACATTCCGTGTCGAGTGATTATTATTTATGCACGAGGGAACATTCTGTGCCGATGATTATTATATATGCACGAAGGAACATTCCGTGCCGATGATTATTATTTATGCACGAAGGAATATTCCGTGCCGATGATTATTATTTATGCACGAAGGAACATTCCGTGTCGATTGATTATATTTATGCACGAAGGAACATTCCGTGCCGAATGATTATTATTTATGCGCGAGGGGGACATTCCGTGCTGATTGATTATTATTTATGCGCGAGGTGACATTCCGTGCTGATTGGTTATTATTTATGTGTGAGGGGACATTCCGTGCCGTGTTTATGATATATATATATATATATATATATGCATGAGGGGACATTCCGTGATATTTTATGCACGAGGGAATATTCTGTGTCATGTTTATGTTGTTTATGCACGAGGGGACATTCCGTGCCATAATTTATATTGTTGTGCACGAGGAGACATGCCGTGCCGTTTATTTTCACTGTTTAATTCGTGTTGTCAATCCCCGTTATTATTTTCGGATATTTTAGACTGTTGTTTCGCTTCCGCCATTTCAGTATTTGCTATCTCTTATCCCCAGCATGTTCTTCCCCGTAATTGTGTTCTTGTTTATTTTCTGCTATACTATTGAACTGCATAGGTACAATTTGTTGTCGTGTCCTCGCCTCGTCACTACTTCACCGAGGTTAGGCTCGGCACTTACTCAGTACATGGGGTCGGTTATACTGATGCTACACCTGCACTTCTTTATGTTGTGCAGATTATGCAGCTAGACCCAGTGGACATCGCTAGTGAGAGTGTCCTTCAGTCCATTCCAGACGACACCGAGGTAGTTCCGCATGGCGTTCGTGGATCTCGGCGTCCATGTCTATCTTTCATTCTGTCTTTTATGTGTTTTCCAGACAGATACGTGATTCTATTTTCAAACTGTTATTTTTAGTCAAATCTTAGACTGGTTCGTGAGGTTGTGACTCCACTTCTGGGTTGTACTTAAAGGGATTTCTGCGTTATTAGCTATTGTTATTTACAATTATGTTAATGCTTCCGCACTTTATTTCAATTATCTAGTCAGTGTTTGTTGTTTTCACTTGTTAATAAATCAATTCAGATACCACGTTGGCTTGCTTAGCGGGTGCAATGTTAGGCGCCATCACGGTCTGAAGGTGGGATTTCGGGTCGTGACATAGGAACACCTTAAAAAAAATTTGTTAATTGTATTAATTTATCTATGTCTTTTAACTTCACTATAAGTTAATTTTAGTATTATGATTAGCTATCTTAAATTAGTCTATGGATATGGACTTCTTCTTTGTTTCACCGTTGAAGAATAAATTGGCATTTTCATGAGTTTATCTTAATTTTATGAACTTCATTTGAATTTTTTTTTTATTATCATAATTATTTTTATTTGTAAATTAATCGGATGTTTCATATTAAAATGTGGAATATATTTCTTTAACACTTCCACCGAAAATAGATTCAAGAGAGAATATAACTAATTGGGTCTAGACACATTGTAAGTCCTATTAACAAATAAATGCGAGTTGCCAATTAATTCAAGCTCGCTATAAAAAGGGGAATTAGGATAAAGGAATAATTGTGATGGAGAGAAATGAGCCATGAACTAATTCAAGACTAGTTGCAATAAACAATAAAAATAATAATAAAATGTACAATTAATATCTCGAATCTAAAAGAGACAAAATAAGTGAAATACTCAAAACGCTATAAAACTTTATATGTGCTTTCAATATTAGCCCATGTGTTCATACCCGAACCTTGGATTGATATCCTTAAATAATAAAAGGATCATATGCGCGTTCCGCGTCTCGATGCCTTTAAAATTAAAATAAGTATGTTATAACCATGTGTACATTTTGTACCTTGGTTTAACATTTAATTTAGAAGTACCTTGTGTGTCTTCCGCATCTTGGTGAACACAATTAATAAAATATAATAGTTAGTTAAGTGGTAATAAATAAGTCATAATCAATAATCAATAAAATACAAGAATAGTTAAAAAATTAATTTAAGCCTTACATTAGTCAATAAAGCGACCGTGTTAAAATCACGGGACTCGAGAGGTGCCTTACACCTTCCCCGATCAACAGAATTCCTTATTCAGTCTTCTGTTTTGTAGACCATAAATTAGGAATCAAATCTTCCTTTTGATAAAAAATTTAATAAAAAAGATGATTTAGAACACCATAAATTATTCTATGTGACGGCTCTGAAATAAATTAAATAAAAAAATCTAATTTTAATTATGTCACTTAATATTGAAAAAAGCTTCCTATCCCCTTTTCAGGAAAAAAAAGGGAGGTGTGACGGTCATGATATATATATAATATAAAAGTTACTGCAATTTCACACCGATCGTGAAAGGTTAGGCATCTAGTGCTCCGTATTATTTCTTTAAAAATATTTTGAAGACTGTAATTTATCAAAACCAGTATATAAAAATGTCCAATTCAACAGTAACAGGTTTTATTGCAGTTCTTTGTTTCACTACTCTTCCACACCAAATCACTGTTAACAGTGTAGATATTCTCAGTCATAGTTAATAAATATATATTTAACATAGAAAATTTTGACTAGGAAGCAATTAACGCGGCTCTAATGCCATTGAAAGAAAAACACAGTAATAGCGACATGAATTTGTACCTGTTAACACAGCGGAATCAAATTTCAACCTAGAAATTGCTCGAAAATCATCTTTATTTCTCTTGGAAACAAAGCAAAATTACCACAAAATTAAATATCTTTTGATGTTGATTAGAAAGAAGACGAGAAAGAAGTTTTGATTTTCTGTGTTACTCTTTCTTCTATTATCTCTTTGAAGAAGAAGAAATATCATGTTTAGAAAGAGAAGAACTACTCCCGCTACATTTAAACTATAGTAACTTCTCCGAAGAAATTATTTTAAACCAGTTCCCTTTTAAAGTTCTTTCTTTTTCAAATAGGTTGGGTCAGTTCACATAGAACGACCCGATACCTGGATCCAATATCTAACATCACTTTTTAATCCTAAATTCACCATTTTATAAGATCCATTATGAGGTTCAATCAGTATTTTACTTAAAGTTGAGTCTACTCCGAATCATCTATAAATACTCATTTGTACACAATTTATAAAGATTAATTAAGTTGTGAAATTATCTTTGAAGATAAATCTTGAAAATCTTTATTTCTAAGAGTTATTGAGATTCTAAAAAATTGTTATGTTTGTAGTTGTTAGGGCTAGTATTAATGAGTTGTAGTTATACCAAAACATTATTAAAATGTTACTTATCTTGTATACTCCCTCCATTTCAATTTATATCAACTTGTTTGACTGAGCACGGAGTTTAAGAAAAAATAAAGACTTTTAGAATGTGTGGTCCTAAACAAGTCAAAAAGGGGCCCAGAGTATTTGTGTGATTATAAAAGTTTTCATTAAGGGTAGAATTGTAAGTTTAAGCTAAATTGTTACCAAATTTAGAAAGGGGTCATTTTTTTTAACGGACCAAATAGAAAATAAGTTCAAATAAACTAGAACAAAGGGAGTAGCAGATTTGCTTTCTTGGCCAAGTCTCCTTCCATTATCTACAAAGCCCTAATCAAATATCCTTTTTATTCTTCTCTCCCGTCCGTGCAAACTTACGGCCCAACAACGCAGGTAAGGCGAGAGAGGTCTTGCCAACACTTACTTAGGCTTTCTTGCCAACACGAGACCTTGGCGAGAGAGGTCCTAGGAGTTTGGCTTGGTTCCTTCTCCATAGGTTGACACTTCTAAGTCTTCGCATTACGGTCAAGGCGATGCAAGGTATTGGTATCGGGTTCAACTAAACACAATACTTTTGACGCAAAGCATAAATTTATGTGTAAAATTTTAATAATATAACAATATGAACTCATAACTCTAAAAATACAATAAGTTCAATGCTAAAAACTTTACAGGTTGAACTCATAAAACTCACCTCTGATTACGGTTTCTGCTCTCAAATATACGTATATTTTATCAGCAGCTATTATTTACATACAAAATAATGTAATTAGTGAGCGCTAAACTTCTTAACGAGCTTTAAACAATGTGATATTACATGACCAACCTTTCTAAATTTTCATCTCAAACATTTGGTCCGAAAATACAAAAAAGAGAACAAATGTTCTATTTGGATAGTTCAAGGGCATTGATCATTTTTTATTGGGTGATCTGCACAAGTAAGGTCATTCGGTGCCGCCGATTAATGTCTTGGAAAAATAACCTTCGCCATAGTTTTGGGAGGCAATCTTAACAATCGTCAAATTTTTTCATATAATGATCACCAAGATTTGTCACAAATATAGCAATCGCTAGAAACTTTTTCATATGGAAAAATTCTGGTGATTGCCCAGGAGCACTTCTCATAATTCTGAATGAAGGCTATTCTTCAAAGATTATTCTTGTTGGGGTCAAAATTTTTAAAAGGTCCATATAGTGTAATTTCGTGTTTTTATCTAAAACGGAGGACAAAGTTGTCCTATTACGAAAAGTTCAGGGGAATAATTGACCCTTTATCCTGCCAAAAAGAAGAAAAAGAAAGAGAAGAAAATAAAACCATGCTCAATCGTCTCTGCTGAAGTCTCTCAAGCCAAACCCTTGTTCGAGGTCCACCTCATGGCGTTTTCCGTTCACTCGGCTGACTGTGAAGTGGAGGTATTTGGCGATTTTTGATTCCACATTTGTTGAGAATAAAACCCCTCCCAGAAATAATATTTACAGTAATAAAAGTGGAATAATAACGTAGCACTAAAATACGATAATCAACAATAATAAAAGAGTGACACTGACATCAAGATTTTTACGTGAAAAACTCTTGTGAATAAGGGAAAAAATCACGACCACGAGAGGAGCAACTTATCACTATAGCAAGGAATTTTACACTTTGTAGGTCCGAGTAAAATACTCCAAAGACCACTACAACACTCCAAAGAAATAACTCTCTTTTGATATTCTCACCTCACTACAATATCATTCACTCTCTATTTTTCTCACAGACTATTTTTCATACACTGTAATGCCTCACTCTTTCTTTCTCTGTTGTTGGGTGTATTAAAATGAGAGCAGAAGCTCTCCTTTTATAGGCGGAACCTCACTTTCTCACGCCTGCTATATTTGACATTTCTTCTTCTGCAGATTTGCAAATCTCGTAGCTTAAATTCCACAGCCTACAAATCTTGACATTTGAAATATCACCTGATTTCCCTCAACCAAATCCAGATTTAGTATCATTATTTAATGGGGATGGACCCCACAATCTCCCCCTCCAGTACCATTCACCTGAAGGAGGCAACACCGAAGTTTCTAGTATGAGTGTATGCCGACAAGTTCTTTGCATAGCTCGAACTTGTCTCTTGGTACCACCTTGGTCAGCATATCTAAAGGATTCTCACTTGTATGGATCTTCTTGATCTGCATAGATCCATCCTCTATCTTTTCTCGAATCCAGTGATATCGCACGTCGATATGCTTTGTTCTTGCATGATACATGGTGTTTTTGCTCAAGTCTATTGCACTTTAGCTGTCACAATAGACTATATATTCCTTCTGGTGCAATTCAAGTTCTTGAAGAAATTGTTTCAGCCATACCATCTCCTTGCCAGCTTCAGTAGCGGCAATATACTCTGCTTCAGTTGTAGAGAGTGCGACACATTTGTGCAACTTCGACTGCCATGATATAGCTCCCCCTGAAAATGTGAACAGGTATCCAGTAGTAGAGTTACGGTTTTCAATATCACCTGCCATATCAGAAATCTGTGTAGCCCTTTAAGATTGGATCAGATCCTCCAAAACACAAGCAATCTCCAATAGTACCTCTTAGGTACCTGAGTATCCACTTGATTGCTTCACAATGTTCCTTTCCAGGATTTTCAAGGAACCTGCTAACAACACCAACTACATGAGTAATATCAGGTCTAGTACATACTATTTCATACATCAAGCTTCCGACTGCTGAAGAATAAGTAACTCTGGTCATGTTCCCTTTCTCTTCCACTGTTGTAGGACACATCTTCTTGATCAACTTTAGATGACTAGAAAGAGGTGTGTTGACTGGCTTAGCATTCTTCATGTTGAAGCGTTCCAGTACACGTTCAATGTACTTCTCCTGGGACAATCACAACTTTTTGCTTGTTCGATCTCGAACTATCTTCATCCCCAAAATTTTGTTGTGCTGGGCCCAAGTCCTTCATATCAAATGGCTTGGACAAATCTCCCTTCAACTTTGCAATCAGCTCTTTGTCTTGTCCTACAATCAACATGTCATCCACATACAACAATAATATAACAAAGTTGTTATCAGAAAATCTTTTGAAGTATACACATACATCAGAATATGTCTTTATGTAAGTTTGAGTTTTCATGAATGAGTCTAACTTCTTGTACCACTGCCTTAGTGCCTGCTTCAACCCATAAAGACTCTTATTCAGTTTGCACACCATGTGTTTCCTTGCAACTACTTCAAATCCTTCTGGCTGCTCCATATAGATCTCTTCTTCCAAATCTTCGTGAAGGAAAGCAGTTTTCACATCCAACTATTCCACTTCAAGATCTAGGCTAGCTGTTAAGCTCAAGATTGTACAAATAGAAGTCATTTTCATAACAGGTGAGAAAATTTCATCAAAATCAATACCTTTCTTCTATTTGAAGCCTTTAACCACCAATTGAGCTTTATATTTGACCAGCTTGCCATTTCCATCTTTCTTGAGTTTAAAGACCCACTTACATTTGAGTGGTCTTTTACCCTTTGGAAGTTCAACCAGCTTGAACGTGCCATTTTTCTGTAGAGATTCCATCTCTTCTTGCATAGCTTTCATCCACTGGTTCTTTTCTGGATGGGACAACACTTCCTTAAGACTTTCTGGCTCCCCCTCATCACTGATGAGGACATACTCCGTGGAAGGGTACCTGCATGACTCTACCCTTGGACTCTGTGATCTCCTTGGAGGTTGAGGTTGTTCTTCTTCCTGAGTGGGATACTCCAATTGCTCGACATCATCATCAAGTTGCTCTCCCTTCTCAGTAACCTCACCAGGTTGCTCCCCTTGCTCGGCAACCTCGTCGGTCGTACTTTCTGAACTTGTGGGATAGTTAGATGAATAAGGAATAGTAACAAGGTTAGGGATTATACCATTCTTTGTCTTCTCTGACTAATCATCTACAACTCCAACTTCACTTTCTCGGAAGATTACATCTCTGCTTCTAATAACTTTCTTCGTTACAGGATCCCACAATCAGTACCCGAACTCTTCATCTCCATATCCGATGATTATGCAAGGAACGGAGTTATCATCCAGCTTTGTTCTCTGCTCCTTTGGTACATGTGCAAAATCTCTGCAACCGAACACTTTTAGATGTGAGTAGGACACCTCCTTGTTGGTCCAAACACTCTCTGGATGTCAAACTCCAATGGAACTGATGGACTCCTATAAATCAGGTAACATGATGTCTGAACTGCTTCACCCCAGAATGATTTAGGCAGTTTGGCCATTTTGAGCATGCTTCTCACCTTCTTTACAATGGTGCGGTTCATCCTCTCGGCTACGCGATTGTGATGTGGGGTTCCAGGAACTATCTTTTCATGTATGATCCCATGACTTGAACAGTACTCTTCAAATTCTCTTGAAGTGTACTCACCTCCATTGTCACTTCGGAGACGCTTTAGCTTTCGACCTGTCTCCCTTTCCACCAAAGCATGAAACTTCTGGAAAACTTTAAACACCTGATCTTTGGATTTCAAGATGTAAACCCACAATTTACGTGAAGCATCATCAATAAAAGTAACAAAATATTTGTTACCGCCCATCGATTTAATTTCCATTGGACCATAAATATCAGAATATACCAAATCAAGTATATTCAATTTTCTTTCAGACGATGTCTGAAATGAGACTCTATGCTGCTTACCAAATAAACAGTAGTCACAAGGTTTTACCGGTGTACCTTTTGCATAAGAAATGAGTGATTTCCTGGAAAGAATCTCCAATCCCTTCTCGCTCATATGACCCATCATTTTGTGCCACAAATCGGCAGACATCTCATCTTGTGCCGCGTTCAATTCACCTCGGTATATTACTGCATTTTTCATGTACAACGTGTCACGAGCAACTCCCTTTGAAATCACCAATGATCCATTGGTGAGTCTCCACTTTTGATTTGCAAAATAGTTCTCGTATCCATCTCGGTCTAAAGCAATTCCCGAGATCAAATTCATCCGCAAATTCGGTACATGCTGCACATCTTTTAGAACCAATGTGCATCCGACATTTGTCTTGATACAAATGTCACCAATCCCGCAATATTTGAGTAACTCGTGTTACTCATTCTCACCGTGCCGAAATCACCTGCTACATATCTGCAAAAAAGATCTCTTACCGGTGTGGCATGGTGAGATGCTGATGTGTCAACCACCCATTCCGACTCTAGGCCTGCCATTTGCATGCATTCCTCTTCGTCATTTATGAAGAGAACAACATTATCATTGTTTTGCACCACGGCGGTTGTGTTGTCGTCGTTCTTCTGGCCACTGGTTTCACCTTTGCCCTTCGTTAGATTTGGGCAATCTCTTTTGAAGCGACCTGGTTGATCGTAATTGTAGCAATTTCTGGCTTTGGATTTGGATCGGTTCTTGGACTTCCCACGACCTCCAGATCTACCATAGTTGCTCGGACTCCTTTTATAATTCCTGCCTCTGGCTTCTGTGATGAGAGCTTGTCCTTGATTTTCAGGCTTCTTTCTCATTTTCTCATTGAGTAGAAGAGCCGATGTGACATCTTTCAACTCAATAATAGTCTTACCGTGCAAGATGGTTATTTCCAGATTATCATATGAAGATGGCAACGAGTTCAATAGTAAGATGGCTTTATCTTCTTCCTCGATTTTCACTCCAATATTGGCGAGTTGTGTCATTAGTCCGTTAAACACATTTAAATATGACAAAAAATTCGTACATTCACCCATGTGTAGGGCGTATAGCTTCTTCTTCAGGTACAATTTATTTGTCAACGTTTTTTACATGTATAGGATTTCTAACCTTGTCCAAATGCCATGTGCGGTGTCTTCATCAATGATGTTATTTACCACATCATCTGATAAGTGCAACCTGATTGCACTAGCAGCTCTTTCATCCAAGTCAGCCCAATCCTTAGCTTTCATGGTATCGGGCTTTTTGGCATCAGCATCTAGTACCTTGTGTAATACTTGTTGGATGAGTAGATCCCTCATCCTTCTTTGCCATGTTGAGAAACCGTTATCTCCGTTAACTTTTGCTAGCTCGTATTTTACTCCGGACATTTTTATTTTTTCACTGAGTATAGTATTACCGATAGTGAATAGTATTTCTGTGAACGAGCAGAATCTGAGCTCTAATACCAGTTGTTGAGAATAAACCCTCCCTCCCCCACAGAAATAATATTCACAGTAATAAAAGCAAAATAATAAAATAGCACTGAGATACGATAATCAACAATAATAAAAGAGTGACACTGACACCAAGATTTTTACGTAAAAAATCTTTTTGAATAAGGGAAAAAACCCCGACCCCGAGAGGAGCAACTGATATCACTATAGCAAGGAATTTTACACTTTGTAGGTCCGAGTAAAATACACCAAACTACAACACTCAAAAGAAATAACTCTCTTTTTATATTCCCACCTCACTACAATATCACTCACACTCTATTTTTCTCACAGGCTATTTTTATACACTGTCTATAATGCTCATTCTTTCTTTCTCTTTTGTTGGGTGTATTAAAATGAGAGCAGAAGCTCTCCTTTTATAGACAGAACCTCACTCTCTCACTCCTGCTATATTTGACATTTCTTCTTCTGCAGATTTGCAAATCCCGTAGCCTAAATTCTACAGCCTACCAATCTTGACATTTGAAATTCACCTGATTTCCCTCAACCAAATCCAAATTTGGTATCATTATTTAATGGGGATGGACCCCACAACATTAACTTGTTTATTTCTTATCAACCCCAAAAGCTTTTGGAAATGTTGTTTTGATGTACCTCATGCTCTCTATTTCTAATTGTCAACCAATATCTATCCATCTCTACTTTCTACAAACAAAAATAAAAAATTACTAAATATAGTGCATGTTTGGATTAGCTTATTTGAAGTAGCTGATAAGCATTAGGGGTTGAAAAACACTTTTAAATGTTGAAAGTGATTTAATAAATAAGCAGTTATGTGTTTGGATACAAGTGTCGAAATCGATAATAAGTTGATGTAGTATTTGATAAAAAAAGTGCTGATAAGCTCTTTTTATGTTAAAATGACTTAAATAACCTTAGAACTGTTTACACTTATAAGGACGTAGTTTATTCAAAATTTTAAATTCCAGATTGATTTAAATACAAAATATCATATTTGTCATTTTATTTTAAATACAAATATGCTTAGATAAGATAATATTTATGATAAATATAATTTATTTTATGATAAGCATATAATGATAAGGTATAATAATTAATAAATTGATAAAAGTCATTGTCTTCATCACCACAACACTTAGAAAGCAATACAACAACAAATTAATATGTCCTCATTTATTACATACAATTCAAAGATTAATACACATTTTCATTGATACAAATATGCAAAAGAATAGAGAATTTTCTTGTCTTAAATAGCCAATGAGAATTGTAGATTTGAAGAGGCGGGTTTGAGGTAGTGATTATTGATGTCAGAGTTTTATTCTAAAAAAAAATATTTTAAGGATAAAATAGTAAAATTTTTGGTCAAACTTAAAGTGCTTATAAGCTAAAAATTCATAAGCTGGGTGACTAGCTTATGGATTTTGACTTATAAGCACTTGGCGTATAAGCACTTATAATTTTATCAAATGCGTAAATAAATCGAAAAGTGCTTATAAACTAATTTGACCAGCTTATAAGCTTAGACAAACACCCTCATAGCATAAGGACATCAACAAGAAAACAAACCAAGCTATATAAACCAGACTATAAAGTAGAGAAATTAATTTTTTTTATCTTCCTAATTTCTGTGTACTTCCAAATATGTAGCTTTAGTCTCTTTCTTAATTGTTCAAATAAATATGAATTGGTCACTAAAACAATAATGAGAAAAGCAAAGAGTTGTGTCGGTAAAAAGTGAATATTACTTATAAACTATTGGGTGCACAGAAACCGCCCCTGTTAGAAACGGCTAGGTATTATCTCACCCGCATCTTTCAAAGAGAAAGTCCATGGTGAATTGTTTATTTTTATATTTTATTCGCTATAAGTTGACTAGTTTTCTAATTAATCTATTATATATAAGAGTAAGATAATAAGAAGAGCAGAATTAAAGATGTAGAAATAAAATGCAGGAATTAAAGACACATGAATTTTTATACTGATTCAGATTCAATGTGAATTCTAGTCCAGTCTCTTTGGAGTGCAAGGGAGTTCTTTTTCAGTGAATGAGTTTCTTGAGTACAAAGTGAATGGTGTGGTTTACACCAACGACTCAGTTTCTATGTCACTCGTTTCTCTTTGATACAATGTCTCACCAGTATTTTTCTCTCTTTCTTCTCTAACTTGTTGCACAGCAGATCTAGTAGAGCTACAATGTTTGTTTGCAGTGGAACAAAGAGATGATATTTGGTTCGATCAAAGTATATTTCTCTAAGGCTTAAGGATGTGTATAAATACTTTTTAGGAGACCGTTGCTGAAGTGATTTGTCAACCCAAGAGATTGATCCTTGAAAAAAAATTGATTCTTTCCAAGAATAAGGTTATTTGTCGTTGCTCTTCCTTGATGAGAACACTTTAATAGCTTTCCTTCTACAGGTCTTGATAGCGCCGGATTGTCTCCTTGATTGTTGGTCCTTCCAGTAATAGCAACTTGATTGATCATCTTGCATGATCTTCGATACTTCTTTTCCGCTTCAATCAATCTCGGATTGATTTCCTTGCCTTTGATTGATTCCTTCGATCTTGGATTCTTTCCTTG
Source organism: Nicotiana knightiana (assembly GCA_005239525.1). NCBI lineage: Eukaryota > Viridiplantae > Streptophyta > Magnoliopsida > Solanales > Solanaceae > Nicotiana > Nicotiana knightiana. The sequence continues at coordinate 17,703 of ML404600.1, read as the reverse complement.
AGTCCCTTTGATTGATTCCTTCATTCATGGATGGATGCTTTCATTGTGTCCCTATACCAAAAGCAAATATATTATTTTCATCATTAAAACTAAAACCTAACAGTCCAGGGGTAACAGGAACATCCAATAGTTTAGGTATAAAACTCGCAAAATGGCGATAGTTTAGGAGGGTTTTAATATGTTCACTATTTTTGTATGGCGGCGGTGTCCGGACCAGTTTGAGCGTACCTTGACTATGATTATGTTGGCAATAATAGTAAAGAAAGAGTAGCATGTACGCATATAAAGTGAGTTTTAAGAGTGTCTGCTTTTGAAACAGAGTTGGAGTGTCAAGAAAGGTAAACTATCACTAAAACGTTATGCATCTACAACTACGAAAAGCATTGTAACTAAATATGAAAATTTCCGTGGCAAAAACAGCAGCCACGACATGTTTTTTTTGTAGCATCTATAGCAAAATATACCGTAGCTAAAAGTCAGTTACAGACTTCACATGATCCGTAGCTAAGGACAAATACTTAATTGCTACAAAAAACAATTGTGTCGTAGTTGTGATGGTAAAAAGTTTTTGCCACGAAAAATATACACATTGTGGGAGCCTGCATACTGCATATAGAGACTACAATAACGGCATTCTGTTTCAACTTTTAATCAGTTATGTGCAGATATTGAGTGACAGCACGGTAGTACAATAGATTCAGATTCTTTAACTGAGGTTTTATATATCATTGTTATACAAAGTGTATCTCTAAGGGTTCACACATAAGACTTAAAGCATTTAGCTGGAAAGGGTAGCCTATAAAGTAGTATTTGCAAACCTTAGAAACAAGATTATAAAAGCTTTGAGAACTAAGGTCCACTTTCTTGGACTGCCGTATATTTAGCTCTATATTACATTAGCTTCAATTTTAACAGGATAACAACTAGCTAACTTTTCAACTTTTAGCTGTACAAAAGCTGGGGAAAGAACAAGATCAAAGCAAACCCTAAAGCCAGATGCATAAGAAATTAGGCATATATCGATTTTGTGATTTAATTTGTCAATGTGTTATATGGAAACTCTAGTTTTATCGGATAGAAGATATATTAGAGGAATAGATGGCTGGCTTTCTTGATTGGGCATACAGTCAACCAAACGTGAGCTCTTTGATCGTTGTCTTTATAAAGGGTATATGAACACTGTGTTCAAATTGAGAAACGTAATAAGACTAGACCTACTAAAGAAAGGCTTCTGGGATAGTTATAAGGTGTGGGACTTGCATGGAGAAGTTTTAGTAAGAGATTATAATTCTTATAATGTATGCAATGATGAAGTAGAGGATGATAATACTGAAATAGTTCATGATGCTTGTGGATGTACGAAGATGGAGGAATCATGTGGCTCAAGGTCTTTAGCCGCTGTACTTGGCAAGAGAACAGGATATGCTCGAGGAAACGAGTATGGAAAGAAGCCTCCCAGAAAGAGCCGCATGCAACAAGCCAACTTTGAGGCTAGCATGTCTTTTGCAATAGAGAAAGTGTTAGGACCGAAAAATCAGGTCACATGCGGAAGCTGGCAAAGCAAACCTTGAACGACGATAAATCCAAAACAAAAAGAGAAATCTACCAAACGAGACACAAACATTTAATGTAGTTCGGTCAATTGACCTACGTCCACGGCGAACATGAGCAATCCACTATAATAAAAGAGAGTACAAAACAACCTCACGAAGAGGCAAACACAAGTGACACACTAACACTTGTCCCGTAAAGTTCTCCCCCTAAACACGACTCTCAAACCTCATATGGCTACATTGTGGATGCTACTGAATGAGAAGGAAGGATCCTTAATTTATAGAGGTCCAAAGTTTTTCCTACAAGAAAAAGGACTAGCCAAACATGGAGGAATTATAATTTCCTTCTACAAAAAGGAAAACTCAATTATGGTAAATATGTTGTCCTTTCCTTCAAGAAATAGGAAAATCAAACATGGTTAGAAAATCCGGACAATCCTTAACAATTCTCCCCCTTGGCCTGAATTTTCTGACAAAACAAATCTGATTCACCTTCTTCACATAGTCTTCAACATGTCGCATCTCCAAATTTCTACCACAAAGTTTGTCTCAATGAGAGTAGCACTCCGGTCAAATTTCTCAGACAAAAATCTTGATTATCGTCAAATAAGTTGCGACTAGAACTAAACCTGCCAAGATGAATCTGTCTTGAACCTCGCTCCGATACCACTTGTTAGGACCGAAAAAATCAGGTGTAATGCGGAAGCTAGCAAAGCAAACCTTGAACGACGATAAATCTAACAACAAAAGAGAAATCTACCAAATGAGACACAAACATTTAACGTGGTTCGGTCAATTGACCTACGTCCACAACGGAGATGAGCAATCCACTATAATAAATGAGAGTACAAAATAACGAGAGAACAACCTCACGAAGAGGCAAACACAAGTGACACACTAACACTTGTTCCGTAAAGTTCTCCCCCTAAACACGACTCTCAAACCCCATATGACTACATTGTGGATGCTACTGAATGAGAAGGAAGGATCCTTAATTTATAGAGGTCCCAACCTTTTCTTACAAAAAAAATTACTAGCCAAACATGAAGGAATTATAATTTCCTTCTACAAAAAGGAAAACCCAATTATGATAAATATGTTGTCTTTTCCTTCAAGAAATAGGAAAATCAAACATTGTTAGAAAATCCGGACAACCTTAACAGAAAGCACGTCAAGAGATGCGAGCCAACATGAATCGATCAAAAGTTTCAAGAGAAACGTGAACAAATGCGAGCTAAAGTGAATCAAAAGTTTCATGAGAAATGTGAACAAATGCGAGCAAAAATGATCAAAAGGTTTCAAGACCATATGGAAGAGGAGTTTCGTAAAATGCGAATAGAAATGGAAAAAAGAATCCATGATCAAATTGCTATCGTATTTGTCAGAATGCAACAGTAGGTATTCTTCCTCTTGATCTTTCAGTTTTAGTGTGATTGAGTCCTATTATTGTGATTCATTGAGCGCCCACCCCCTTTTCCTGTTCACAATCTTCACTTTAATGCATTGATGTCCATAATCAGCACAAAGGAATTGTTCTCCAGAGTAAGTGAATAGTCTTTATATGTCTGACCAAATGACCAATAATGGCCTCTAAACTTAAACTACAGTTGGATACATAGTCAGAATATTCTTTCCTTTTCTTTTTCTCTATATTCAGTATAGAACCAGTGCCAAATTGTTGGCAAAATGACTGGTTTGTTGTCCTGACTGGTAGAAAGATAACAAAACATACATAGAACAGAGTGCGATTCATGTTAAGAAAAAAAGTGGTTCTTGTACATGGAATTTATCAGAAAATCATGAGCTTGTTAAAACCTTGATTAATAATATCTGCTTGTTGCAACTCGAGTGAATTGCCATTTTCGAGTATGCTTGCTGCTCATATGTTCTTTGTTGATCTGCATAATTGTCGGATATATCTATATCACTATATCTATCTATCTATATTATTGTAAAAGCGTGAAGCCCTTAATTAAAAAGTTAAATTATCATATACCTTTTTAAATAATTAATCTAAATACCCTAACAAGTTAATTAATTAAATGGGGTCAATTAATGTATAATTGGTACAAGCTACCAGTTTGGAAAAATTTTAAGAGCATGTTCACCGTTTCAAAAACCAAACTTTAAAACACACCGTCCAGAAGCAGAATGATTATTTTTTGGATGTTGTAAATTTTCAGCATGGATGTGAATATAATTTATATAAGTAGTATTACCTAATATTAGTATATTAACGGTAAATTATATTTAAACAGAAAGAAGGGAACTGGTGTTCTCGTTTGGGAATTCAAAAGTCAACTAATTGGCTCATCTATTTAAATAGGTTGCGTTGTATAAACATAAATCGGGTAACTCTATCCACATTATAACATAAACTACCTTTATCGATAAAACACACAGGAGTACACATGGGGGGTTGAGTTAGTACTACACTTGCACAAGAGGAATTAGAGTGGAGGGGTACCTTAGAGTATACAGGCTCAGCTAATGGTTGAGAAGGGATGTGATGCATATTTGGCCTATGTGAGAGATGACACTATTGATACCCCTACAATTGAGTCAGTTCCAGTAGTGAGGGACTTTCCAGATGTGTTTCCGGCTGATCTTCTAGGCAATGCCGCCTGGCAGAGATATTGATTTTGGCATTGATTTGTTGTCGAGCACTCAGCCCATCTCTATTCCTCCTTACCGTATGGCTCCTCCTGAGTTGAAGGAGTTGAAGGAGCATTTACAGGAGTTGCTTGATAAAAGCTTCATTCGGCCTAGTGGGTCACCTTGGAGTGCTCCAGTCTTGTTTGTAAAGAAAAAAGATGGTTCTATGCGTATGTGTATTGATTATCGCAAGCTGAACAAGGTTACAATGAAGAATAGGTATCCATTGTCTCGCATTGATGATTTATTTGATCAGTGACAGGGTGCCAGAGTGTTTTCCAAGATTGACTTGCGTTAAAGATCCGCGAGCCGAACATCCAGAAAACTGCTTTCAGGACCAGATATGGTCACTATGAGTTTCGTGTCATGTCTTTTGAGCTGACCAATGCCCCAACAACCTTTATGCATTTGATGCACAGTGTGTTCCGGCCTTATCTTGACTCCTTCATCATTGTGTTTATTGACGACATCCTAGTGTATTCCCGATCTCGGGGAGATGATGAGCAACACCTGAGGACTGTGCTTCAGAATTTGAGGGAGAAGAGGTTGTATGCAAAATTTTCCAAGTGTGAGTTTTGGCTAGACTCAGTCGTATTCTTGGGTCATGTAGTATCGAGTGATGGGATCAAGGTAAATCCGAAGAAGGTGGAGGCAGTTCAGAGTTGGCCTAGACCATCATCAGCTATGGAGATCAGCAATTTTCTTGGTTTGGCGGGGTATTACTGTCGTTTCGTAGAGGGATTCTCAACTATTATAGCACCTATGACCAAGCTGATCCAGAAGGGTGCTCCGTTCGGGTGGACAGAGGAGTGTGAGGAGAGCTTTCAAAAGCTCAAGACAGCTTTGACAACCCCAGTATTGGTATTGCCTACAGGTTCGGGGTCTTACACCGTCTATTGTGATGCTTCACGGATTGGTCTTGGCACAGTGTTGATGCAGGACAGTAGGATGATTGCCTACGCGTCCAGACAGTTGAAGGTGCATGAGAATAACTACCCTGTCCACGATCTTGAGTTAGCAGCTATTGTTCACGCCCTGAAGAACTGGCGCCACTATCTGTACGGTGTTCCTTTTGAGATCTACATCGATCACCGGAGTTTGCAACACCTGTTCAAGCAAAAGGATCTTAACTTGCATCAGCGGAGGTGGTTCGAGCTACTTAAGGATTATGACATCACCATTTTTTACCACCCGGGGAAGGCCAATATGGTGGTCGATGCTTTGAGTCATTGGGCGGAGAGTTTGGGGAGTTTAGCATATCTTCCAGCAGAAGAGAGACCCTTACCATTGGATGTTCAGGCCTTAGCTAGCCAGTTTGTGAGATTAGATATTTCTGAGCCGAGTTGAGTGTTGGCTTGTGTGGTGTCCCGATCTTCTCTTTATGATAGTATCAGGGAGCGTCAGTATGATGACCCCCATCTACTCGTCCTTCAGGACAGGGTTCGGCGAGGTGATGCTAGAGATGTGACTATATGTGGTGTGTGTTGAGGATGCAGGGCCGGATATGTGTGCGCAATGTGGATGTGCTTCAGGAGTTGATTCTTGAGGAGGCCCACAACTCGCGGTATTCCATCCATCCGGGTGTTGCGAAGATGTACCAGGATTTGAGGCAGCACTGGTGGAGGAGGATGAAGAAGGATATAGTTACGTTTGTGGCTCGGTGTCTCAATTGTCAGCAGGTTAAGTACGAGCATCAGAGACCGGGTGGCTTAATTCAGAAGCTAGAGATCCCATAGTGGAAGTGGGAGCGGATCACCATGAATTTCGTAGGTACGATCCCACGGACTTCGAGGAAGTTCGACGTTATTTCGGTGATTGTGGATCTGCTAACCAAGTCAGCTCATTTCATTCCAGTGATGACTACATACTCTTTCGAGCAGTTGGCTCGAATCTACATCCGAGAGATTGTTCGTCTTCATGGTGTCCCAGTTTTCATCATTTGAGATAGACACACACAGTTTACATCACGATTTTGGAGAGTCGTTCAGCAGGAGTTGGGTCCTAGAGTGGAGGTAAGCACAACATTTCATCCTCAAGTGGAGGGGCAGTCTGAGCGAACTATTCAGATACTAGAGGATATGCCCCGTGCTTGTGTGATGGAGTTTGGAGGGTCATGGGACCAGTTCTTGCCACTTGCAGAGTTTTCCTACAACAACAATTATCAATCCAGCATTCAGATGGCACCATATGAGGCTCTATATGGTAGACGTTGTCGGTCCCCAGTGGGTTGGTTCGAGCCGGGCGGGGCCCGATTATTGGGTACAGACTTGGTCTAGGATGCCTTGGATAAGGTGAAGGTGATTCATGCTAGATCTCTCACATCCCAGTCCAGACAGAAGAGTTATGCGACCGGAAGGTTCAGGATGTAGCATTCATGGTTGGAGAGCAGGTCTTGCTTTGGGTATCGCCTATGAAGGGCGTCATGAGGTTCGGAAAGAAGGGCAAGATGAGCCCGAGGTACATTTGTCCTTTTGAGGTGTTGCGGCGTGTTGGGGAGATTGCTTATGAGATTGCTCTACCTCCTAGCCTAGCAGGAGTTCATCCGGTATTCCATGTTTCTATGCTCCATAAGTATCACGGTGATCCGGCTCATGTATTGGATTTCAGCTCAGTCCAGTTGAACAAGGATTTATCTTGTGTTGAGGAGCCAATGGCTATTTTGGACAGGCGGGTCAGAAAGCTATGGTCAAAGAACATTGCTTCAGTAAAGGTTCAGTAGAGGGGTCAGTCGATCGAGGAGGCGACTTGGGAGAACGAGCAGGATATGCGCAACTGTTATCCTCATCTCTTCACATCTTCAGGTATGTCTCTATACTCGTTCAAGGACGAACGATTGTTTTAAGAGGGGGAGGATGTGACGACCTAAACGGTCTTCTTGATATTTATAGCCCCAATCCCCTATTACTTGTTTCACCTTATCTATTTTCTGCTATTGTGACTTGCCGGGAGGGTTCATTTTGGTTTTCGGAGTGAATTGAGACACTTAGTCTCTTAATTGGAAGCTTAAGTAGGAAAAGTCGACCAAATGTCGACTTGTGTGTATACGACCTTGGATTTAAACTTTGATGGTTTTGTTAGCTCCGTTAGGTGATTTTGGACTTAGGAGCGTGTCCAGAATGTGATTTGGAGGTCCGTAATAGAATTAGGCTTGAATTGGCTAAAGTTGGAATTTTAGCGATTTTGGCCAGTAGTGAAAATTTTGATATCGGGTTCAGAATGGATTTTCAGAAGTTGGAGTAGGTTCGTAGTGATTTTTGACTTGTATGTAAAATTTGAGGTCATTCGGACGTGATTTGATAAGTTTCGACGTCGTTTGTAGAATTTAAAATTTTCAAAGTTCATTAGGCTTGAATCCGTGTGAAATTGGTGTTTTGATGTTATTTTGAGTGATTCGAAGGTTCGACTAAGTTCGTATGGTATTTTAGGATCGGTTGGTATGTTTGATTGAGGTCCCGAGGGCCTCGGGTGTGTTTCAGATGCTTAACGGAGGAAATATTGGACTTAGGAAAATTTTCAAGTTGCTGGTTTCTGGTGTTTTCACACCTGCGGTGGGGAGACCGTAGGTGCGGGGTCGACGTGGGCGCTCAAAGCGTAGAACGGAAAGTTGAGGTCTGGCTAGGGATCGTAGGTGCGGGGGTACTTCCGTATCTGTGATGCCCAGATGCATTTTTGGAACCGCAGGAGCTGTGAATGACCGCAGAAGCGGACAGTGCTCCGCAGGCGCGTACGCGCAGGTGGGGCCTCTTTGCCGCAGATGTGGTCCCAGCCTCCTTAAATGATTTTTGCACCTGCGATGCTTTTCCCGCAGTTGCAGTACTGCAGGTGCAGTTCTGGGCTCGCAGAAGCATGTTCGCTGGGCAGAAAAGAGAGAGTTCGAGGGTTTGAAATTCATTCTTTATTTTTGGACTTGGGAGCTTGAAAATTGGTGATTCTTTAATGGATTTTCAGAGAGAGCTTTGGGGTAACGATTCCTAACTTGATTTTTCTTACATTTCATTAATTTATTATTGTATTCTTCATTTAATTATAGAATTTGAGTGAGAATGTTGGAAAAATTGGGAAAAATTCCCCAACCGAATTTCTGAGTTTTGAGTGGGATTTGGGCATCGGATTTGGATAATTTTGGTACGAGTGAACTCGTGAGTGAATGGGTGTTCATATTTGGTAACTTTTACCCGATTCCGAGACGTGGTCCCGTGGAGGCTTTTTGGGGCGAATTTCAATTTCTTGTTTTAGCTTTGATTTCAGTAGCTAGATTAGTTCCTTGTAGCTTTGGGACTACGGAACGGTATTCCTGGAGATCCCTCTGTCTTGCATATTAACTTTGGGACTATAGAATGGTATTCCGGGAGATCCCCTGCACATTTACGTTTGAGACTACGAGATGGTATCTCGGGAGATCCCCTGCTACATTTTGTTGTGTACTGAGCTGTTGTGTTTCTATGATTTCTTCCCTGTTCAATTCCAGTGTTTATTATAGTGCATTCTTGCATTCTTGTCTTGCTATATTATATATATATATATATATATATAGAGCCCTGACCTGAAGTGACCTCATCACTACTCGATCGAGGTTAGGCTTGGCACTTACTGGGTACTATTGTGGTGTACTCGCGCCCTTTCCTGCACATGTTTTTCGTGTGCAGATCCAGGTACATCTTACCAGCCTCATTGCTAGTGCAGGCGCTGCTGCTTACCAGAGATTTCAAGGTACATCTGTCCGCGCCCGCAGATCCTAGGAGTCCCCCTCTATCCCCTTATGTTCATTTTTTCTTCATTCTGTAGAAATGATGTATAGAACAGTTAAGACTTCTTAGTAGCTTGTGACTTGCGGTGTTCCGGGTTTTGGGAATTGTTTTGTACATTTCATAAGTGAAAATTGTATATGTCGAGTGGCATTCAGTTGCTTGTTAGATATTTTGTTACTGTTAGTAGTTAATGTTCACGTTTATATTTCATTTCGCAAAGTGTTAGACTTACCTAGTTATAGAGACTAGGTGCCATTACAACAACTCACGGAAGGGGAAAATTGGGTCGTGACACTGACAGTAATACAGTTGTCATAAAAAACTACTATGTCCTAAAAGCTTTTACCAAATTTTCTATGTTAATGTTGTAATTTTTTTTATAAAATAAAAATTCTATGTTTATGTTGTAAGTTGTAAATTTTCTATGCTTATGTTGTAATTGGCTCAAGTATGGAGATTCTGATTATAGGCACAGTAATGAAAAGATAAAGCTTTAAAAGAAAAAAGACAGAAAGAAGGTATTAGTACAACTAGTGGTTGATATTCTACTCCCATTACTGAAAATGTTTATGTTTTTGTTTCGTGATCCAATCTGCAAGAAATGAAGGCAATGAACAAAAGCCCGAACCATTGCGAATAACATTTTTATATGGTTTAGCAGTTGCTTGAATTTATTAAGTTTAGGTTGTCTGTTGATGGAACAATCAAAAGTGATGTATTGTTTTCTTTTTAAATAGCAGGGACAAAGCTCTTCAATAACGAGAAATGATGTTGGCGAAGGAGGAGATTGAAGACATTTAGATTTCTTTTTTGGGTCATATGTGTATGTACGGTAACGAAGTTTTTTGAAGTTTTGTACATTTTGGTACATGTTTAGAAGTTGAGTCTGTCTCTGCTGCTTCTACATGTTGTTCCTCAGTAAAGGTCATTATGAACAAGTGAGCTCAAACATCTTGGCCTCCCTTTTTTTTTTTTTTGGTTAAGTAAAAACAAGTTTATTAACCAACTGGAAGTATTAAATCCAAAAATAGAAGCTTGCATACTGTAAACGCAGTTTTAATAAATTAGAACTCTCTATATCCTATAACTTTTGTCCCAGGCTAAAACTATAAATAGGATAGAAATTCAGGGATTACAATTGTGTCATGATTCTAGATTGAGTATTTCCTCTATTGAATTGTAAGAAAAATGAGTAGATAATATGACTGAGAACAAGAAGGAAAGAAGAACAACTTATCAAAAATACTATATCGTGGCAAGCCACTGCCTTGAAAGCGATTTCGGCCCGACTAGGTGCAAATCGTTAAGGCCGGTCGCTCCCCAAAGTTCCACAGCATCTCCAAACACGTGCACTCGTGGCTGAAAGTTTAGAATTTGCACAAAACAATTGCCCAGAAAGAAAAGAAGATGAAAGTATTTTCTATAGCTGTTACAAATATTAAAAATATTGTAGGAAGAAAGTCATGATTAGCAAGATGAATTCTTGGTTAAAAATTGAGTGATTATGAAGGTTAATCCATAACCTATTTATAGCCAATTAAGGAGGTTGCATGTATGACAAGTGTCGAGAGTCTTTTGACACTTGTCCCATTATATTAGTCCACGTGACTCCAATATTGACAAGTGTATCTTGTCTTCCATGCATGAAGACACATGGTGTATTTGCATAGCCATTTGTCAAAGTCATTCAACACTTGGCTTTAAGGCTTCATGCAAGAGGCCACTTGGAAATACATAGGACAATTGAAAAAATAAATAAAAAAACTCATGGCTATTGGTTGTAAATGGATTTTCAAAAAGAATTTTTTGATTTTGCGTTATGAATAATCCCAACAATCTCCCACTAATGCAAAGACAACAATAGAGCAATTCTGGGCAAAAGAAGGAACATGTAGTTAAGTGTTAATATCTTTCGATTTGAATTGACACGTAGTGAAATGAGGCAACAACTAACATCCACAAAGTGAAGTACTCTTGAACTGAATGGACATTAGCTAAGACCCCCACAACACATACTATATCCTTAATTTTATGCAAATTATGCGATACTAACAAAGTGCTTTTATGGTCATGCACATACTTTGAGTCTCATGAGCGCTCTAGAAAGACATCCCAAGTCTTTCATAAAAGGCGACCGCACCTTTACACTCACGTAGGTGATTCCATCAAGTCTATGTACACATATACTATCTTAAGGTTATGGAATCATTAAGAGTAAAATAAGCTCAACCTTATAAAGTACTACCACACACCATAGGGATAGGATATGTAGTGCATATTGAGGTCTCATATGGCTTCGTTTGACCACAAATGAGTATCCGCTATACTACCTCAATCCATGGGCTTTAGCCCCATCCCCCTCGATGTTTCAAGGATAACTTTCCTTGACAAGCCCTTTGGTTAAAGAATCCGCCAAATTTCTTTCGAATCTTACATATTCCAAGAAAATAACACTATGTTTCAATAACTATTTTACCGCACCATGCCTAATGCGGATATGTCTTCTTTTTCCATTGTACACATTATTTTTGGCAATTCCAATTGCCGCCTGTGAGTCACAATGTAGAGAAACTGGTGAAGCTTGTCTTCCCCACAAAGGCACGTCTGCCAATAAGTTTCTCAACCACATAGCTTCTTGTCCTGCCAACTCAAGGGCAATGAATTCAGACTCCATAGTAGATCGTACTATACAAGTCTGTTTTGAAGACTTCCATGAAATAGAACCTGCACCCAAAGTAAACACATAGCCACTGGTGGAGCTAACTTCATCATTGTCAGTAACCCAGTTTGCATCACAAAATCCTTTTAAAACAACAGAAAATTTATTAAAATGAAAACACCAATCCATAGTATCTCTCAAATACCTTAGCGAACGATGAATAGCATTTCAGTGTTCACTACTAGGGTTGTAAGTATATCTACTCAATCTACTAATAGCATAAGCAATATCAGGTCGTGTATAATTCATGGGAAACATCACACTAGCAATTATTTTAGCATACTCAGTTTGAGAACTACTAGATTCCTTATTCTTTTTCAAGTGTATGCTATGATCATAAGGAGTTCTCACAGGTGCTACATCAAAATAATTAAACCTTTTCAACATTTTCTCAATATAATGAGACTGAGACAATGAAAAATCACTAGAATTTCTTTTGATTTTAACCCCTAAAATCACATCTGCTTCTCCAAAATCTTTCATTTCAAATTTAGAGGACAAGAAATTCTTAGTCTCATTAACGACATTCACATTAGGGCCAAAGATTAACATTTCATCCATATACAAACATATAATAGCACAATCTGATCCTATAATCTTGGAATAAATACAAGTATCAGATGCATTAACAACAAAACCATTACCCACTAACGTGCTATTAAACTTTTCGTACCATTGCTTAGGTGCCTGCTTTAGACCATACAAAGACTTTCTCAATTTGCATACTTTATTCTCCTGTCCTTGGATCATAAGTCCCTCAGGTTGAGACATATATATCTCTTCCTATAAATCACCATTTAGGAAAGCCGTTTTAACATCCATTTGATGTATCACTAAATTATGAATAGCGGCTAAAGCAACAAGAGTTCTAATAGCCGTTATCTTAGTCACAGGAGAATAAGTGTCAAAGTAATCAGAGTCTTTCTTCTAGTTAAAACCCCTAATAACAAGTCTAGCCTTATATTTCTCAATTGTACCATCAGGTCTAAATTTCTTCTTAAATATCCACTTGCTACTTATGGGTTTACAACCTTTAGGCAAATCAGACAAGTCCCAAGTGTGATAGAAACTATAGAGTCTAATTCACTTTTAATGGCCTCTTTACAAAAACTAGCATCTATTGACCTCATTGCTTCATTGTATGTCTTAGAGCCTTCTTCTATTAAATAGATTGACACTAATTCATCATCACTCAAAACATCAAGATCAATATTTTCAGTCAAGAAAATGGTAATAAAGTCAGGACCAAAGCTAGCTTCAATTCAACGCTTCTTACTTCTTCTAAGTTTATTTTCATGCTCATTAGCAGTAAAACTAGAAGAAGGTACAATATGAGAGTAAATAGACATAGATGTAGAAGCATTATTCGGCACATCACTAGGCACATTATTTTTCAATGGAAAAATATGCTCAAAAAATTTTGCATCTCTGGATTCACAAATAAAACTATCATTCAAAGACATAAATCTATATGCAGCACTATTTTTAGCATAACCAATGAAAATATCATCAAAAGTTTTCGGTCAAACAGTTACTTGTTTAAAATTAGGTAGACCAACCTTAGCCAAACATCCCCACACATTCAAAAATTTTAAGTTAGGGGAAAACCCTTTCCATAACTCATATGGAGTTTTATCTAACTTCTTATGAGGNCCCCCCCCACCGTATTATCAGATAAACCCGAACTCAAACGCATAAAATTCATCATTTTCTTAAGGGTTCTATTTTTCCGTTCGGCTACACCATTTTGTTGGGGAGTATAGGGAGAACTAATATCATGTATAATACCATTTTCCTCACAAAAGACTTCTAGAGTATTAGTACTATATTCACCACCCCTGTCAGACCTAAGTCTCTTGATTTTTCTGTCTAATTGATTCTCTACTTCTGCCTTGTATTTTAAAAACATGTTTTCAGCCTCATCTTTTGACTTAAGAAGATATACCTTAGTGTATCTAGAAAAGTCATCTAAAAAGGTGATGTAGTATTTCTTTCCACATTTGCTAACAGTGTTCTTGAAATCTGCTAAGTCTGAATGTACTAGTTCAAGCAATTCTATTTTTCTATTAGTTACATTCTTAAAAGGCTTTTTGATATGTTTTGCTTCTACACAAACAAACACTTAAAAAAATTATCAACATTAATTGCAAGAATTAATTCGATTTTTCTAAGTCTTTTAATAGAAGCAATATTAACATGACCTAGTCTACCATACCACAAATCAATAGACTCAACAATATAAGCAGAATTGAAAGTACTAGCATTATTAGTAATATCTTGAGTTATGTTCAGTATAAATAAGCCCCCACTAAGGTAACCCTTCCCAAACGAAGTCTCCCCCACGAGAAATAACAACTTTATAGATTCAAAAATAAGTTTAACACCTACTTTGTTGAGAAGCACACCAGAAACTAAGTTTCTACGAAGGGAGGGTACATACAGAACATTGTTCAAGGCTAAAGCTTTTCCGGAAGCTAATTTAAGAAGAATTTTTACTTTACCCATAACTCCAGATGTATCGGATTTACCCATGTAGACACACTCGCCATCAGCAGATTCCTCAAAGTCGTGAAACCACTCTTTGTTGCCGCAAAGATGCCTTGAAGCGTCTGTGTCCAGTATCCCGTCAGTCTTGTTAGCCACCATGTTTGCCTCAACAACCACAGCAACAATGACATCACCACCCTCGGTAAGGTTAGCTTGGACTGGATATTTTCCTCTATTCTTTGAGCTTTGTCCTTGTCTCTGGGTGCATTGAAAAGTCTTGTGACCAATTTTTTCGCAGTCATAGCAAGGTCCTTACGACTTTTGAATATGGCCTTCCGGCTTATTGAAGTAATTCTGCTTCTTCACATGTATTTTCTTCTGGCCTTTCTTCTGTTTTCCTTTAAACTTGTCTATCACCAAAGTACTAGAAGATTCCACAAGGTTAGCTTTAGAAGAATTAAGAGAGAGAGAGAGAGAGATTTCATCTTATCCGTAAGCTATTCAGACTCCTCATCTTTGAGACAGTTTGCTTCCTCAGTCCTCATGTGACTGATTAGTTCTTGAAGAGTTAAGTTTTTCTTCTTGTGTTTTAGTTGATTCCTGTAATCACTCCAGGAAGGTGGAAACTTTTAAAGAAAAACATTAGCCTGAAGAATCTCACACATCTTCATGCAATCATTCAAAACATCAGCAGTCAAGTTCTCATACTCGTGAACCTGTTCCATGATTGGCTTATCATCAACCATCTGAAACTTGATCCATTTTCCAATGACATACTTCTTTTTTCTCGCATCATCAACACCATATTTCTTCTCCAAACTGTCTCATATGACTTTAGCAGATTTATAATTTATAAACAAATCAAATAGAGGGTTAGTCATATGGTTAAGCATATGCCCTCTCACTGTTGTATTATCCTTTTCAAATTTATTCTTAGCAGCATCATCAGCAACAATAATATTAGCAGTGTTAGAACTATCAGCAAAAATATCAGTAGGATGATCGTTAAACAAAACATAATCAACTTCTAATTGTTCAAAGAAAATTAAAAATTTCTGGGACCAACACTTATAATTACTTCTATCTAAAGGCTCAAGTTTTGACAGATCAGAAAATATTTTGTTCAAAGTGGTGGACATTAGTCAATATTATTTATCAAATTCGTTTTCAAATTGTAAGAAAAATGAGTAGATAATATGACTAAGAACAAGAAGGAAAGAACAACAACTTATCAAAAATACTGTGTCGTGGCAAACCACTGCCTTGAAAGCGATTTCGGCCCGAGTAGGTGCAAATCGTTAAGACCGGTCTCTCCCCAAGGTTCCACAGCACCTCCAAACACGTGCACTCGTGGCTGGAAGTTTAGAATTTGCACAAAATAATTGTCCAGAAAGAAGAGAAGATGAAGGTATTTTCTGTAGCTGTTACAAATATTAAACATATTGCAGGAAGAAAGTGATGATTAGCAAGATGAATTCTTGGTTATGAATTGAGTGATTATGAAGGTTAATCCATAACCTATTTATAGGCAATTAAGGAGGTTGCATGTATGACAACTGTCGAGAGTCTTTTGACACTTGTCCCATTATATTAGTCCACTTGGCTCCAATATTGACAAGTGTATCTTGTCTTTCATGCATGAAGACACATGGTAGACTTGCATAGCCATTTGCCAAAGTCATTCAACACTTGGATTTAAGGCTTCATGTAAGAGGCCACTTGAAAATAGATAGGACATTTGAAAAAATAAATAAAAAACTCATGGCTATTGGTTGTAAATGAGTTTTCAAAAAAAAAAATTTGACTTTGCATTATGGATAATTCCAACAAGAATATCTCATGGATGATGATTCAAACAACAACTTTAGTACTTCCATATTTACCTTGAAAGATGCTCTGGATTCTTTCTTCCAAATTTGATATACTCTCAGCTACTGTTATTCTGAACACATGTGCATTGGCAGTTTTACCTTTACAATTAGATGCTATTCATTTCAACCCTCCAATTAGTATATCATACGTAAAGGGGGTGGGGTTGGGGGTAAGGTAAAGGGTTTCTGATACATATGGAAAAATTGACACTAAGACTAAGAATTTTTAACAAACAGATCAAGTGGCCTGCTTTGGTTTTGGTGCATTTCATGTAACATGCTTGTATGGTCCCAGAATATGGGTGTCTGGCCCTTATGGACTAACAAGAAAAGTACAACCTGTAAATCCAGCGTGAGACTCATTTTGCCAACTTAAAGACCGCCTTCTTATCCCTTGTTATTTCATAATATTCTCCCATATAGTTACAGAGTAGGGGCACTTAAAAAAATAAGTGAGAAGTGGTCTCAATCTTTGATGAACACAAGGAATAGTCTTGGTTGATGCATATTTCCCATGTTGTAAATCTATCCTTAGTGTATAGACTCTCTCGAGCTGCTACTCTCAATATAAAAATCCACTTAAGTGCACCAAAATTGTTACAAATGACTCTCCTCATGGTATCTTCTCAAATACACCATGTAGTGCATGATATATTTTCTTTAAAGAGAAGGTTTAATTTCCATTGTGTAAAGCTTAGCTAGATCGTACCCTGCTTCATCCAGATACTTCTTCGCTTTAAATTTTTTTTGAATCATCCATGAATCTGGCTTAATGCTAGCATCTTCGGTTGTCTCCCTTTTTATATAATATGCGTGTGCTCATTGCACCCAAAGCTTATCTTTTTCTTGCAAACATTCCAAAGTAGTTTAGCGATTGCAGCTTTATTCCATATAAGCACATCTGGCATGTTAATCCCACATGCTAATTTTTGTTTGCACAATTTTTCCTAAGCAATAAGTTTTTTTTTTTGTCACCTCAGTCCCACAGTTCCATAAGAATCTTCTACAAATTGTGTCAATCATTTTGACTGCATTTTTGGGAGAAGAATAGCTGAGACCAATAGGTTTGTATAGAAGATAACACACTTTTTTATAAATTGGGCCCTGCTTGCATATGATAAACATTAGTTGTCCAAGTAGTAATTCTTCCTAGCAATCTCTCTAGGAGCGGAGGCGTATTCAGGATTTTAAAAGTATGAGTACACCATGAGCGCTAGAAACCCGAGTTTCCGAGATGAGAGATATATTGTTGGTTTTGGAATTTTAAATAAAGACTAAAAAGAGAAGGATAAAAAACTAAAAAGAAAATGTGTAACCAATAAAAAAGGAAAAAAGAAACAAAAAAGTGTGAATTAGAAGAAATGGCAGGGGCACGGTGATTTAACTCTATTTATTAATTAAAATATAATTTAAAAGAAAAAAGAGTAGGGGATCGAATCTCTAACTAAAAGGCAGAAGGCGCACCTCCTTACCGATGTACTGAAGTGCTCACTTGAATTTCGGTTCACCGTGTTAATTTAAGTACTGTTGCTGAAATTCACTAGTGGTATACATGATTTTAGGGAGAGGAAGATGGATTCACGTGAACCCAGTCCCTACCCTTTACATGGGTGCGGAACCCAAGTAGGTTCTTTTTGCACAAGTAGAACGAAAATAGGTCCAAAAAAACA